>JAVTVJ010002893.1:0-37085 GCA_034509425.1 Eopsaltria australis | reverse complement strand
TGGTCAGCATGGTGATCCCTGGGGGAAAAAACAGGGAAAAATCCATGGAAAAATGGGATTGATCCTAAATTCTGATAGCTGGTCAGCGTGGTGATCCCTGCGGGGAAAAACAGGGAAAAATCCATGGAAAACTGGGGGAAAATGGGGGGAAAATAAGGAAAAAAAACCATGGGAAACTGTGGGAAAAATAGGGAAATAAACATGGAAAAATGTGGGAAAAATAGGGAAAAAAAACATGGAAAAATGTGGGAAAAATAGGGATTGATCCCGAATTCCGGTAGTTGGGTGTGTCGGTGAGGGTGGTCAGCATGGTGATCCCTGGGGAAAAAACAGGGAAAAAAAACATGGAAAACTGGGGGAAAATGAGGGGAAAATAGGGGAAAAATCCATGGAAAAAAAACATGGGAAAATGGGGGAAAAAACAGGGAAAAATCCATGGGAAAATGGGGGAAAATGTGGGAAAAAATCCGTGGAAAAATGGGGGAGAAAAACCATGGGAAAATGGGGGAAAAATAGGGATTGATCCCGAATTCCGGTAGTTGGGTGTGTCGGTGAGGGTGGTCAGCATGGTGATCCCTGGGGGGAAAAACAGGGAAAAATCCGTGGAAAACTGGGGGAAAATGGGGGGAAAAACAGGGAAAAGTTTGGGAAAACTTGGGAAAAATCTGGGAAAAAACAGGGGAAAAATCCATGGAAAACTGGGGGAAAATGGGGGGGAAATAGGGAAAAAATCCATGGAAAAAAACATGGGGAAATGGGGGAAAATAGGGATTGATCCCAAATTCTGGTACTTGGGTGTGTTGGTGATGGTGGTCTGCATGGTGATCCCTGGGGGAAAAAACAGGGAAAAATCCATGGAAAAATGGGATTGATCCTAAATTCTGGTAGCTGGTCAGCGTGGTGATCCCTGGGGGAAAAAACAGGGAAAAATCCATGGAAAACTGGGGGAAAATGAGGGGAAATAGGGAAAAAAACCATGGGAATATGTGGGAAAAATAGGGAAAAAAAACATGGAAAAATGTGGGAAAAATAGGGATTGATCCCGAATTCCGGTAGTTGGGTGTGTCGGTGAGGGTGGTCTGCATGGTGATCCCTGCGGGGAAAAACAGGGAAAAATCCGTGGAAAAATGGGATTGATCCTAAATTCTGATAGCTGGTCAGCGTGGTGATCCCTGGGGGGAAAAACAGGGAAAAATCCATGGAAAACTGGGGGAAAATGGGGGGAAAAACCATGGGAAAATGGGGGGAAAATAGGGGAAAAACCATGGGAAAATGTGGGAGAAAAACCATGGGAAAATGGGGGAAAAATAGGGATTGATCCCAAATTCTGGTAGCTGGGTGTGTTGGTGAGGGTGGTCAGCATGGTGATCCCTGGGGGAAAAAACAGGGAAAAATCCTTGGAAAACTGGGGAAAAATGGGGAGAAAAACAGGGAAAAGTTTGGGAAAACTTGGGAAAAATCTGGGAAAAAACAGGGGAAAAATCCATGGAAAACTGGGGGAAAATGGGGGGAAAATAGGGAAAAAAACCATGGGAAAATGGGGGAGAAAAACCATGGAAAAATGGGGGAAAAATAGGGATTGATCCCGAATTCCGGTAGTTGGGTGTGTCGGTGAGGGTGGTCAGCATGGTGATCCCTGGGGAAAAACAGGGAAAAATCCGTGGAAAACTGGGGGAAAATGGGGGAAAAAACAGGGAAAAGTTTGGGAAAACTTGGGAAAAATCTGAGAAAAAACAGGGGGAAAAATCCATGGAAAACTGGGGGAAAAGGGGGGGGGAAATAGGGAAAAAATCCATGAGAAACTGTGGGAAAAATAGGGAAAAAAAACATGGAAAAATGTGGGAAAAATAGGGATTGATCCCAAATTCTGGTAGTTGGGTGTGTTGGTGATGGTGGTCTGCATGGTGATCCCTGGGGAAAAAAAAAGGGAAAAATCCATGGAAAAATGGGATTGATCCTAAATTCTGGTAGCTGGTCAGCGTGGTGATCCCTGGGGAAAAAACAGGGGAAAAAACCATGGAAAACTGGGGGAAAATGGGGGGAAAAACCATGGGAAAAGTTTGGGAAAACTTGGGAAAAATCTGGGAAAAAACAGGGGGAAAATCCATGGAAAACTGGGGGAAAATGGGGGGAAAAACCATGGGAAAAGTTTGGGAAAACTTGGGAAAAATCTGGGAAAAAACAGGGGAAAAATCCATGGAAAACTGGGGGAAAATGGGGGGGAAATAGGGAAAAAATCCATGGAAAAAAACATGGGGAAATGGGGGAAAATAGGGATTGATCCCAAATTCTGGTACTTGGGTGTGTTGGTGATGGTGGTCTGCATGGTGATCCCTGCGGGGAAAAACAGGGAAAAATCCATGGAAAACTGGGATTGATCCTAAATTCTGGTCGCTGGTCAGCGTGGTGATCCCTGGGGGGAAAAACAGGGAAAAATCCGTGGAAAAATGGGATTGATCCTAAATTCTGATAGCTGGTCAGCGTGGTGATCCCTGCGGGGGAAAACAGGGAAAAATCCGTGGAAAACTGGGGGAAAATGGGGGGGAAATAGGGAAAAAAACCATGGGAATATGTGGGAAAAATAGGGGAAAAAAACATGGAAAAATGTGGGAAAAATAGGGAAAAAAACCATGGAAAAATGTGGGAAAAATAGGGATTGATCCCGAATTCCGGTAGTTGGGTGTGTTGGTGAGGGTGGTCAGCATGGTGATCCCTGGGGAAAAAACAGGGAAAAGTCCATGGAAAACTGGGGAAAATGGGGGGAAAAACCATGGGAAAAAAACATGGGAAAAAACCATGGGAAAATGGGATTGATCCTAAATTCTGGTCACTGGTCAGAATGGTAATCCCTGGGGAAAACAGGGAAAAATCTATGGAAAACTGGGGGAAAGTGGGGGGAAAATAGGGAAAAAAAACCATGGAAAAAAACATGGGGAAATGGGGGAAAAATAGGGAAAAAATCCATGGAAAACTATGGAAAAATATGGGAAAAAAACAGGGAAAAAAAACCATGGGAAAATGGGATTGATCCTAAATTCTGATAGCTGGTCAGTGTGGTGATCCCTGGGAAAAAAACAGGGAAAAAATCCATGGAAAACTGGGGGAAAATGTGGGAAAAAACAGGGAAAAAAAATGGCAAAATGGGGGAGAAAAACCATGGAAAAATGGGGGAAAAACAGGGATTGATCCCAAGTTCTGGTAGATGGTCAGGATGGTGATCCCTGGGGAAACAGGGAAAAAAACCATGGAAAACTATGGAAAAATGTGGGGAAAAAACAGGGAAAAGTTTGGGAAAACTTGGGAAAAATCTGGGAAAAAACAGGGAAAAAAAACATGGGATCCTGACATTGGGATCCTGCCTCGGGATCCTGACATCAGGATCCTGCCTCGGGATCCTGTCAAAGGAATCCTGCCATAGGAACTGGCCTTGGAATCCTGACGTCGGGATCCAGCCATCAGGATCCTGCATTGGGATCCGGACATTGGGATCCGGACATTGGGATCCTGCCTCGGGATCCGGACATTGGGATCCTGCATTGGGATCTGGACATCGGGATCCTGCATCGGGATCCGGACATCGGGATCCGGACATTGGGATCCTGCATTGGGATCCGGACATTGGGATCCTGCATCGGGATCCGGACATTGGGATCCGGACATTGGGATCCTGCATCGGGATCCGGACATTGGGATCCGGACATTGGGATCCAGGCATTGGGATCCTGCCTTGGGATCTGGACATTGGGATCCTGCATTGGGATCTGGACATTGGGATCCGGACATTGGGATCCTGCCTTGGGATCCGGACATTGGGATCCGGGCATTGGGATCCTGCATCGGGATCAGGACATTGGGATCCGGACATTGGGATCCTGCATTGGGATCCTGCCTTGGGATCCAGGCATTGGGATCTGGACATTGGGATCTGGACATTGGGATCCTGCATTGGGATCCTGCCTTGGGATCCAGGCATTGGGATCTGGACATTGGGATCCGGACATTGGGATCCGGACATTGGGATCCTGCATTGGGATCTGGACATTGAGATCTGGACATTGGGATCCTGCCTTGGGATCCTGCCATAGGAACTGGCCTTGGAATACTGACATTGGGATCCAGCCATCAGGATTCTGCATTGAGATCTGGACATTGGGATCCGGACATTGGGATCCTGCTTTGGGATCCGGACATTGGGATCCGGCCTTGGGATCCAGGCTTGGGATCCTGCTGTGAGGATCCTTCCATTGGGATCTGGACATCGGGATCCTGCATTGGGATCCGGACATTGGGATCTGGACATTGGGATCCGGACATTGGGATCCGGACATTGGGATCTGGACATTGGGATCTGGACATTGGGATCCTGCATTGGGATCCTGCCTCGGGATCCTGCCTCGGGATCCTGCATCGGGATCCGGACATTGGGATCCGGACATTGGGATCCTGCCTCGGGATCCTGTCAAAGGAATCCTGCCATAGGAACTGGCCTTGGAATCCTGACGTCGGGATCCACCCATCAGGATTCTGCATCGGGATCCGGACATTGGGATCCTGCCTTGGGATCCGGACATTGGGATCCAGCCATCAGGATCCAGACATTGGGATCCTGCATCGGGATCTGGCCTTGGGATCCTGCATTGGGATCCGGACACTGGGATCCTGCATTGGGATCTAGCCTCGGGATCCAGCTTTGGGATCCTGCATTGGGATCCTGCCTCGGGATCCTGCCTTGGGATCCTGCCTTGGGATCCAGGCATTGGGATCCGGACATTGGGATCCTGCATTGGGATCCTGTCAAAGGAACTGGCCTTGGAATCCTGACATGGGGATCCAGCCATCAGGATCCTGCATTGGGATCCTGCCTTGGGATCCGGGCATTGGGATCCTGACATTGGGATCCGGGCATTGGGATCCTGACATTGGGATCCGGGCATTGGGATCCTGCATTGGGATCCTGCCTTGGGATCCTGCCTTGGGATCCTGCTGTGAGGATCCTTCCATTGGGATCCTTCCATTGGGATCCTGCCTCGGGATCCAACATTGGGATCCTGCCTTGGGATCCGGACATTGGGATCCTGCATTGGGATCCTGCATTGGGATCCAGCATTGGGATCCTGCATTGGGATCCTGCATTGGGATCCGGGCATCGGGATCCTGCTTTAGGATCCTGCTGTGAGGATCCTTCCATCGGGCTCCTTCCATCGGGGGTGGCATGGGGGACTTGGAGTGACAGAGAGAACTTGGGAATGGCCCAGGGAATGTGGGATATCCCGAAGGAAAAGGGAGCAGGGAAAGGGAGCATTCCTGAGGAAAAGGGCTGGAAAAGGAGGTCAGGGAAAGGGAATATCCCTAAGGAAAAGAGGTGGGAAAAGGGAAGAGGGAAAGGGAATATCCCTGAGGAAAAGGGATGGGAAATGGGAATCATCCCTAAGGGAAAGGGAGCTGGGAAAGGGAGCAGGGAAAGGGAGCAGGGAAATGGGAATATCCCTGAGGAAAAGGGCTGGGAAATGGGAATCATCCCTAAGGAAAAGGGAGCTGGGAAAGGGAGCATTCCTAAGGAAAAGAGGTGGGAAAAGGGAACAGGGAAAGGGAATATCCCTGAGGAAAAGGGCTGGGAAATGGAGCAGGAAATGAGAGCATCCGTAAGGCAAAAAGATGGGAAAGGGAGCAGGGAAAGGGGAAAATCCCTATGGAAAAGGGCTGGGAATTGGAGCAGGAAAGGGGGATCATCCCTGAGGAACGGGGCTGGGAAAGGAGAGCATTCCTAAGGAAAAGAGCTGGGAATGGGAATCATCCCTATGGAAAAGGGCTGGGAATGGGAATCATCCCTATGGAAAAGGGCTGGGAAAGAAGGGAACATCCATAGGGAACAGGGCTGGGAAAAGGGAGCAGGGAAAGGGAACAAGGGAACATTCCTAAGGAAAAGGGATGGGAAAGGGAGCAGGGAATGGGAGCATCCATAAAGCAAAAAGATGGGAAAGAGAGCAGGGAATGGGAATCATCCCTATGGAAAAGAGCTGGGAAAGGGAGCAGGAAAGGGGGATCATCCCTATGGGAAAGGGAAGGGAAAGAAGGGAACATCCATAGGGAACAGGGCTGGGAAAAGGAGCAGGGAAAGGGGAACATCCCTGAGGAAAAGGGAGCAGGGAAAGGAGAGAATTCCTAAGGAAAGGGAGCAGGGAAAGGGAACATCCCTGAGGAAAAGGGCTGGGAAAATGGAAAATCCCGAAGGAAAAGAGATGGGAAAATGGAACATTCCTGAGGAATGGGGCTGGGAATGGGAAAAATCCCTGAGGAATGGGGCTGGGAAAGGGAGCAGGGAAAGGGAGCAGGGAAATGGGAACATCCCTATGGAAAAGAGGTGGGAAAAGGGAACAGGGAAAGGGAACATCCCTGAGGAAAAGGGATGGGAAATGGAGCAGGAAATGAGAGCATCCGTAAGGCAAAAAGATGGGAAAGGGAGCAAGGAAAGGGGAAAATCCCTATGGAAAAGGGCTGGAGAAGGGAGCAGGAAAGGGGGATCATCCCTGAGGAACGGGGCTGGGAAAGGAGAGCATTCCTAAGGAAAAGGGCTGGGAATGGGAATCATCCCTATGGAACAGGGCTGGGAAAGAAGGGAACATCCCTATGGAAAAGGGCTGGGAAAAGGGAGCAGGGAAAGGGGAACATCCCTGAGGAAAAGGGAGCAGGGAAAGGAGAGAATTCCTAAGGAAAAGAGCTGGGAATGGGAATCATCCCTATGGAAAAGGGCTGGGAATGGGAATCATCCCTATGGAAAAGGGCTGGGAAAGAAGGGAACATCCATAGGGAACAGGGCTGGGAAAGGGGAGCAGGGAAAGGGAACAAGGGAACATTCCTAAGGAAAAGGGATGGGAAAGGGAGCAGGGAATGGGAGCATCCATAAAGCAAAAAGATGGGAAAGAGAGCAGGGAAAGGGGAAAAAATCCCTGTGGAAAAGAGCTGGGAAAGGGAGCAGGAAAGGGGGATCATCCCTATGGAAAAGGGAAGGGAAAGAAGGGAACATCCATAGGGAACAGGGCTGGGAAAGGGAGCAGGGAAAGGGAAACATCCCTAAGGAAAAGGGCAGGGAAAGGAGAGAATTCCTAAGGAAAAGGGCTGGGAATGGGAATCATCCCTAAGGAAAAGGGCTGGGAAAGGAGGTCAGGGAAAGGGGAACATTCCTGAGGAAAAGGGAAGGGAAATGGAAAATCCTGAAGGAAAAGAGGTGGGAAAATGGAACATTCCTGAGGAATGGGGCTGGGAAAGGGAGCAGGGAATGAGAGCATCCCTAAGGAAAAGAGACAGGAACAGGGAGCGGGAAAAGGGGAACATCCATAGGGAACAGAGCAGGGAAAGGGGAACATTCCTGAGGAACAGGGCAGGGAAAGGAGAGAATTCCTAAGGAATGGGGCTGGGAATGGGAATCATCCCTAAGGAATGGGGTTGGGAAAGGAGGTCAGGGAAAGGGGAACATCCCTGAGGAAAAGGGAAGGGAAAGGGAGCAGGGAAAGGGAACATCCCTATGGAAAAGGGGTGGGAAAATGGAAAATCCCAAAGGAAAAGAGTTGGGAAAATGGAACATTCCTAAGGAACGGGGCTGGGAATGGGAATCATCCCTGAGGAATGGGGCTGGGAAAGGGAGCAGGGAAAGGGAGCAGGGAAATGGGAACATCCCTATGGAAAAGAGGTGGGAAAAGGGAACAGGGAAAGGGAATATCCATGAGGAAAAGAGAAGGGAAAGGGAGCAGGGAAAGGGAACATCCTTAGAGAAAAGGGCTGGAAAAATGGAACATCCGTAAGGAAAAGAGGTGGGAAAAGGGAATATTCCTAAGGAACGGGGCTGGGAATGGGAAAAATCCCTAAGGAATGGGGCTGGGAAAGGGAGCAGGGAATGAGAGCATCCCTAAGGAAAAGAGACAGGAACAGGGAGCGGGAAAAGGGGAACATCCATAGGGAACAGAGCAGGGAAAGGGGAACATTCCTGAGGAACAGGGCAGGGAAAGGGAGCAGGGAATGGGAGCATCCCTATGGAAAAGGGATGGGAAAGGGGAATCATCCCTACGGAAAAGGAAGCAGGGAAAGGGAGCAGGGAAATGGGAACATCCCTGAGGAAAAGGGAGCAGGGAAAGGAGAGAATTCCTAAGGAAAAGGGCTGGGAATGGGAATCATCCCTAAGGAAAAGGGATGGGAAAGGAGGTCAGGGAAAGGGGAACATTCCTGAGGAAAAGGGATGGGAAAGGGAGCAGGGAAAGGGAACATCCCTATGGAAAAGGGGTGGGAAAATGGAAAATCCCGAAGGAAAAGAGATGGGAAAATGGAACATTCCTAAGGCACAGGGCTGGGAATGGGAAAAATCCCTAAGGAATGGGGCTGGGAATGGGGAGAAGGGAAAGGAGAGAATTCCTAAGGAAAAGGGCTGGAAAAGGAGGTCAGGGAAAGGGGAACATTCTTAAGGAAAAGGGAAGGGAAATGGAAAATCCCAAAGGAAAAGAGGTGGGAAAATGGAACATTCCTGAGGAATGGGGTTGGGAAAGGGGAGAAGGGAAAGGGGAAGATTCCTGAGGGGCAGCCTGGGAAAGGGGGCGGGAAAAGGGAACAAGGGAACATTCCTGAGGAAAAGGGATGGGAAAATGGAAAATCCCGAAGGAAAAGGGGTGGGAAAATGGAACATTCCTAAGGAATGGGGATTGGGATCAGGGATTGGGATCGGGAACCTTTGGAATTAGGGATTGGGATCAGGGTTTAGGATTGGGGTTTGGGATCAGGGATTGGGATCAGGATTTGGGATCAGGGATCGAGATCAGGGTTTGGGATAAGGGATTGGGATTGGGGTTGGGATCAGGATTTGGGACTCGGGGATTGGGATCAGGGATTGGGATCCGGGTTTGGAATCAGAAATTGGGATTGGGGTTTAGGATCAGGATTTGGGATCGGGGTTTGGGATCAGGGTTTGGGATCCAGGGTTTGGGATCCAGGTTTAGGATCGGGTTTAGGATCAGAATTTGGGATCAGGGTTTGGGATTAGGGATTGGGACCAGGATTTGAGATCCGGGTTTAGGATCAGGATCTGGGATCAGGATTTGGGATCCGGGTTTAGGATCACGATTTGGGATCAGGATTTGGGATCAGGTTTTGGGATCAGGGATTGGGATCAGGGTTTGGGATCCGGGTTTAGGATCGGGTTTAGGATCACGATTTGGGATCCGGGTTTGGGATCCAGGATTTGGGACCCAGGATTTGGGATCAGGATTTGGGATAAGGGATCGGGATCGGGTTTAGGATCAGGATTTGGGATCGGGGTTTGGAATTGGGGATCGGGATCAGGATTTGGGATCAGGGATCGGGATCGGGTTTAGGATCAGGATTTGGGATCAGGGATCGGGATCGGGTTTAGGATCAGGATTTGGGATCGCGTTTCCTTTGCCCTCCGCCCCCGCCGCCCTCCCGCCTCTCCCCGCACCGCGGGCCCCTCTTCCCAAAATCCCAGCGGGAATTCCAGCGGGATCCGGGCCCTCCCGCCGCAATCCTTCCCTCAATCCTTCCCTCCATTGCATCACGGGGGGGGAGGGGGAGCTTCTCCTCAATCCCAAATTCCAGCACAAATCCCATTTTCCCCCCCTTTCCCCCAAATCCCGATCGTTCCCCTCCCCCCCCACACCCAACCCCCTCCTCCCATCCCAAATTTTTTTTCCCCGATGGGAAAAACCCCCTCATTTTTGGGGGGATTTTTGGGAATTTCTGGGAATCTTTGGGAATTTTTGGGAATGTTGAGGTCGATTCCCCCCCCTCCCCCCGGCGCCTTCAGGAAATCAAAAAAAATCAGCGCTCACCTCATTGATCTCCAAGGGTTCTCAGGGATCAGGATGGCCGGAAAAATCCTGGAATTCCGCCGAATTCCCAATGGAAAAGCTTGGCGGAGCAGAGCGTGGAGGAAAATCCAGGGTTTTTTCAGGAAAATCCCGGTTTTGTTGCGCAAAATTCCGAATTTTTGGCCTAAAATCCCGATTTTTTTGCTGAAAATCCCGGTTTTTTTCCCTTAAATCCCGGTTTTTTCTGCCTAAAATCGCGGTTTTTTTGCGCAAAATCCCGATTTTTCTGCCTAAAATCCTGTTTTTTTTAGGATAATCCCGGGTTTTTTTTCTTAAAATCCCGATTTTTTTGCCTAAAATCCCGATTTTTTTGTGCAAAATCCCGAATTTTTGGCCTAAAAATCCCGGTTTTTTGCGAAAATCCCGATTTTTCTGCCTAAAATCCCGGTTTTTTTTAGGAAAATCCCGTTTTTTTTCCCTAAAATCCCGTTTTTTTTCGCGCAAAATCCCGGTTTTCTCCCAGGTTTTGAGGGGAAAATTCCTTTCAGCCGGCGCAGAGAGAATTCCTGGGATTGCTGGGATTCCTGGGATTGCCGGGAGCCCGGGATCTGCGCCCCCCGCAGCCCCTGTCCCGATCCATGGGGACGCGCCGGGCTCGTCCTTGGAGCGGGGACCGAGGAAATCCCGGATCCCGCCTGGGGGCGGGGCCTGCGTGATGGACAGGGGACAGGGGACAGCGACAGGGGACAGCGACAGCGACACGGGGACAGGGGACAGGGACAGAGGGGACAGGGGACAGCGACAGCGACACGGGGACGGGGACAGCGACAGCGACAGAGGGACAGGGATGGGGACAGCGACACGGGGACAGGGACAGAGGGACAGGGATGGGGACAGGGATGGGGACCAGGAGACAGGGACAGAGGGGACAGGGATGGGGACAGGGATGGGGACAGGGACAGGGATAGAGGGGACAGAGACTGAGGGGACAGGGATGGACACAGGGACAGCAACAGGGACAGAGGGGACAGGGACAGGGATGGGGATGGGGACAGCGAGGGACAGAGGGGATGGGGACAGGGACAGAGGGGACAGGGACTGAGGGGGGACAGGGATGGGGACAAGGACAGGGATGGAAATGGGGACAAAGATAAGGGACAGATATGGGGACAGGGAGAGGGACAGAGGTGACATTTGGGACGGGGCGGTGGCAGCGCAGTGGCAGAGGGCACGAGTGTGGCAGCGCCATGGAGGTGGCACTGTCGCGAACCTGTCACTGTCCCAAAGGTGTCACACCGGTGGCACTGTCCCAAAGGTGTCACACCATTTTCCCTGGGAATTCCATCCCAAAATCCCACCGCAATTCCCCTTTTCATGAGGAATTTAATGGTTTAAATCCATTCCCTGTGCCCTGTCCCTCCTTCCCTCATCCCAAGTCCCTCTCCAGCCCCCTTCGAGGCGCCGCGAGTGGCTTTGAGCCCTGTCGCGACATCCTTGGCGACACCCGAGGCGACAAGGCCGCAGTGGCGCCGTTGCCGTGGTAACCCCGCCATGATCCCGCGCAGAACTACAACTCCCATCACCCCCTGCGAGCAGCGCCGGCTGCGATTGGCCGGCGCCATGAGCCAATGGGAAGAGGCGTTGTTGGCGGGTGGCACAAAATGGCGGCGCTGGGCCCGCTGTGGGGCCGCAGGTACCGAAATTCCAACCTTCAAATTCCAGCTTTCAAATCCCCAAATTTTTCCCTCATTTTCCTCTTCCTCACTCCTCATTCTGCTTTAATTCCCCCCCCCAAGCTTCTCCCTGCTGCGAGGCTTTCGCTTCACGCCGCTCCCAAGCGCTCTGGAGGCGCCTCCCGGCCTCTCCCTCCTCTGGCGCTTCCCGGTTCCCGCCTGGAATTCCCAACAAATCCGTGGAAAATCCCGAGGGAACGAGTACCAGCCCAACAACTGGAAGCGGAAGAGGACTCACGGCTGGATCAAGCGCATCCGAACTCCCGGCGGCGTGGCCGTGATCCTGCGGCGGATGCTGAAGGGCCGGAAATCCCTGAGCCACTGAGGGATCCTGCGGGAATTCTGCGGGAATTCTGCGGGAATTCGGGATGAATTCCCCGCCCGGGAATTCGGGAATGCTGTCCCAGGGGTCACCGTGGCCTCTGAGGGGTTTGGGACGCGGCCGCTGCTTCGGTTGTTGAATTATCCTCGGTTTTTCCACGTGTTGATTCCAAGGGTTTTTGTGTTGATTCCAAGGATTTTTGTGTTGATTCCAAGGGGTTTTTTGTGTTTATAAAAATGGGAATGCGGAGCGTGTTCGAATCCCAGCGTCTCGCCTGGAAGTCCCCGCGTTAATTAGGGCGGGGAGCTTAATGAGGAGGGGGAAGCTGGCGTTAATTAGGGTGGGAGGCTTAATGAGGGGTCAGGTATTTGGGAATTATTCGGGGTTTGGAATTAAGGGTGGAATTGAGGTTGGATTTACTCGGCAGCGCCGCTGCTCCATCCTCTGGGATAGGATAGAGGAGAGGAATCCTCCTCCCCGCTAATAACCCGCCAATTAATTAACTAATTAATAATTAACGTCGCTCCACCACCAGAACTACAACTCCCAGCGTGCCTCGCGCCGCGCTCCATCCGGGTCCTCCCGCGCTGCACCCGCCCCTCCCTTCCTGCGCGGCCGCTTCCTGCCTCAACCCACCCTTACTGCCCCATGATTGACATGCCCGGCAGCCAATGGGAGGGCGGCGTTTCTCGGAGCCGACCAATAGCCGCGCTCGAGGCGGGCGGCCATGACAGTGGGCGGGCCGGGGCGGCTCCTCCCGGCTGGCGGCGGTGAAGATGGTACGTGAGACCCCCGGCCCAATGGCGCCCCCGGCCCGGCCTCAGCGCCCCGGCCGCGGCCCCCCGGCCCCTCCGCACCGGCCGAGCCCTTCCCGGTACCCGCAGGGGCCAACCGAGGCTGCTGCGGCCTGTGGGGCCCGCGCCCGCCGGCGGCTGGCGGGGGATGGTGAGGGTGAGGGGTGAAGGGTCTGAGGGGTGGGGGGGGTTCCTGCCCTCCGTGAGGGGAATGGGGGGGGGGTGAGGGGTTCCCGCCCTCGGGGATGGGGTGAGGGGGAGCCTCAGGGGGGGTTTGGGGGTGAGGGGGAAGCTTAGGGTGGGTTTGGTGGTTCCCGAGGATTTGGGGGTCTGGGGGTCCCGAGGGTTTGGGGGTGAGGGGGAGCCTCAGGGGGGTCCTGAGGGTTTGGGGTGCAGAGGAAGCTCAGGGTGGGTTTGGGGGGTCCCGAGAGTTTGGGGGATCCCAAGGATTTGGGGATGTGGGGGTCTCGAAGGTTTGGGGGTGCGGAGGAGGCCCAGGGTGGGTTTGGGGGGTCCCGAGGGTTTGGGGGTGAGGAGGAGCCTCAGGGGGGTTCCCGAGGGTTTGGGGGTGCCCGGAGGATTTAGGGCTGTGGGCATCTCGAGGGTTTGGGGGTGAGGGGGAAGCTCCGGGTGGGTTTGGGGGTGAGGGGGAGCCTTAGGGGGGTCCTGAGGATTTGGGGTGAGGGAGAAGCTCAGGGTGGGTTTGGGGGTTCCCGAGAGTTTGGGGGATCTCGAGGATTTGGGGGTGAGGGAGAAGCCCAGGGTGAGTTTGGGGGGTCCTGAGGATTTGGGGGTTCTCCGGGGAGGAGTTCTTTTGGGGGTGAGGAGGAGCCTCTGGGAGGTCCCGAGGATTTGGGGGTGAAGGGGAAGCTCCGGGTGGGTTTGGGGGTCCCAAGGATGCAGGGGTGAGGGAGGAGCCCAGGGCGGGAGGGGGTGCACGGGGTTGAGGATTTGGGTAGTGGGAGAAGCAGGGTGAGTTTGGGGGGGTCCCTGAGGTTGGGGGTGAGGGGAAGCCCAGGGGTGGGTTGGGGGGTGTTGTGAGGGGTTGAGGATTTGGGCTGTATCTGGGTTCCCGAGGATTTGGGGGTGAGGGGGTCTCGAGGGTTTGGGGGTGAGGAGGAGGCTTAGGGGGGTTCTGAGGATTTGGGGGTGCGGGGGGAGGCCCAGGGGTGGCGGTTGGGTCCAAGGATTTGGGGGTGTGGAGGATCCTGAGGATTTGGGGCTGAAGGGAAGCCCAGGGCGGGAGGGGGTGCATGGGGTTGAAGATTTGGGGATTCCGGGGGTTCCCAAGGATTTGGGGGTGGAAGCTCAGGGCGGGTTTTTTGGGGATCCTGAGGATTTGGGGGTGAGGGAGAAGCCCAGGGTGGGTTTGGGGGTGCGTGGGGTTGAGGATTTGGGGGTGTGGGGATCCCGAGGATTTGGGGGTGTGGGGATCCCGAGGATTTGGGGATGCGGGGGAGCCTCAGGGTGGGGTTGGGGGGTGCTGAGGATTTGGGGGTGCACCCTAAGGTTGGGCTGAACCATTTTTGGGGAGGGTTTTAGGGGACACCCTAAATTTGGGCTGAACCATTTGGTTTATGGGGGTATTTAGGGGGACCCCCTAAAGCAGGGCTGAACCATTTATTTTGTGGGGGGGTTTTAGGGGGAAACCCTAAAATTGGACTGAACCATTTGTATTCTGGGTGGGGTTTTGGGGTCACCCTAAAGTTGGGGCTGAACCATTTGTTTGTGGGGGGGTTTTGGGGGACACCCTAAACTTGGGCTGAACCATTTGTTTGTGGGGGGGAGGGGGTTTGGGGTCACCCTAAGGTGGGGCTGAACCAGTGTTGGAGGTTTTTTTTGGGGGTTCAGGCGGGATCTCCCCTAAATTTGGGCTAACCATTTGTTTCTGGGGGGTGGATATTCTAACGGGCCCTAAGCAGGTCACGCCTAAAGTTATGCGGAGTGAACCATAGTGTTAGCGGGCTGGGCACCGCTAAATTGGACCATGCGACTGCCATTTGATCCTCGCTGGGGGTGTTTTTGGGTACCCGTAAACTGGCCAAACCATTAATTTGTCTGGGCGTTATTCGGCCGGATCACGCCTGAGGATGGAGCTGAACCAATTCTTTGGTTGGGCGCAACCCTAAATTGGACTGAACCATTATTTTGGGGGTGGGGGGTTTGGGGGACCCCCTAAACTTGGGCTGAACCATTTGATTTCTGGGGGGGTTTCGGGGTCACCCTAAATTTGGGCTGAACCATTTGATTTGTGGGGGGGGGGGGTTTGGGGGACCCCCTAAACTTGGGCTGAACCATTTGGTTTCTGGGGGGGTTTCGGGGTCACCCTAAAATTGGACTGAACCATTTATTTGTGGGGGGGATTTCGGGGTCACCCTAAACTTGGACTGAACCATTTATTTGTGGGGGGGTTTAGGGGTGCTGGGTGTTCCCCTTTGGAATATTTGGGAGGGGATTTGGAATATTTTGGGATCCCCCTGGGATTTGGGGACTTCTCCGTCCTCTGTTTTTTTGGGAATTTCGAGATCGGAGCCTCCCCCAACCCCTGGGATGATCCCATGGGAATTTTGGGATGGGAATTGGAGCTCTCTGGGATGATTTCTTTGGAATTTTGGGATGGGAATTGTGGAATTGGAACCTTCTGGGGATGATCCCTTGGGAATTTTAGGATGAGAATTTTGGGGTGGGAATTTCGGGATTGGAGCCCCTTGGGGATGGTCCCTTGGGAATTTTGGGGTGGGAATTTTGGGATTGGAGCCTCCCAGCCTTGGGATGATCCCTTGGGAATTTTGGGGTGGGAATTTTGGGGTGGGAATTTCAGGATTGCAGCCCCTCTGGGATGATTCCTTGGGAATTTTGGGATGGGAATTTTGGGGTGGGAATTTTGGGGTGAGAATTGAGGGATTGGAGCCCCTCTGGGATGATTCCTTGGGAATTTTGGGGTGGGAATTTTGGGATTGGAGCCTCCCCAGCCTTGGGATGATCCCTTAGGAATTTTCAGATGGGAATTGTGGGATTGGAGCTCTCTGGGATGATCCCTTTGGAATTTTGGGATGGGAATTGTGGAATTGGAACCTTCTGGGGATGATTCCTTGGGAATTTTGGGGTGGGAATTTCGGGATTGGAGCCCTCTGGGATGATTCCTTTGGAATTTTGGGATGGGAATTGTGGAATTGGGACCTTCTGGGATGATTCCGTGGGAATTTTGGGATGGAAATTTTGGGATTGAAGCCCCCTCAGGATGATCCGTTGGGAATTTTGGGATTGGAGCCTCCCCAGGCTCGGGATGATCCCTTAGGAATTCTGCGACGGGAATTTTCCCGAGGGTTGGGAATTGCAGCCTCGGGATCGCCCTCGGAATTTCACCTGGGAAGGGAAATCTTTGCGCTGCCCAAATCCCGGGAATTTCCCGCTCAATCCCTGGGATCCGGGGCTGGCTGGACGGCCAGGAATCCCTGGGATTTCCCAGCATTCCCTGAGGGATTTTTGGGAATTCTGGGCTCTCTCCAGGCAGATTTCCTGAAGGGGCTCCCGGTCTACAACAAGAGCAACTTCAGCCGATTCCATGCGGATTCCGTCTGCAAGGCGTCCGTGAGTGAGCCCCAAGCCCAGAATTCCCGAATCCCGGAATTCCCAGATCCTTGAATTCCTGAATCCCGGAGTTCCCAAATCCCAGCATTCCCGAATCCCGGAACTCGTGAATCCCAGAGTTCCCAAATCCCGGTGTTCCCAGATCCCGGAGTTCCCAAATCCCAGAATTCCTGAATCCTGGAATTCCCGAATCCAGGAGTTCCCAAATCCCAGTGTTCCTGGATCCTTGAATTCCTGAATCCTGGAATTCCTGAATTCTGGAATTCCCAAATCCCGGCGTTCCCAGATCCTTGAATTCCTGAATCCTGGAGTTCCCAAATCGCAGAGTTCCTGAATCCCGGCATTCCCAGATCCCGGCATTCCCAGATCCCGGCGTTCCCGAATCCCGGAGTTCCCAAATCCCGGAATTCCCAAATCCCAGAATTCCCAAATCCTGGAGTTCCTGAATCCCAGTGTTTCCAGATCCTGGAATTCCTGAATCCTGGAGTTCCCAAATCCCAGAATTCCTGAATCCCAGAGTTCCCAGATCCCGGAGTTCCCAAATCCCAGAATTCCTGAGTCCTGGAATTCCCAAATCCCAGCGTTCCCAGATCCCAGAATTCCTGAATCCTGGAATTCCCAAATCCCGGAATTCCTGAATCCTGGAGTTCCCAGATCCTGGAATTCCTGAATCCCGGTATTCCCGAATCCCGGAGTTCCCAAATCCTGGTGTTCCCAGATCCCGGAATTCCCGAATCCCGGAATTCCTGAAGCCTGGTGTTCCCACTTCCCAGAGTTCCCAGTATCCCACATTCCAGGGTTCCCAATTCCCCCATTCCCAGTCTCCCCATTCCCATCCCAATCCCATTCCCATTCCTGATGGATCCATTCGAACTCTCATTCCCATTCCGGAGGGAATTGTTCCTCAATTGGGGCTCCCGTTCCCATTCCCGATGGATTATTTGGAATTCCCATTCCCGTTCCTGATGGATCTGTTGGAATTCCCATTCCCAATCCCCCATTCCCATTCCCAATGGATTCTCTGTTGTTCCCATTCCTGATGGATCCGTTGGAATTCCCAATCCCTCCAATCCCATTCCCATTCCCAATGGATTCTCTGTCGTTCCCGTTCCCATTCCCAATGGATTGTTTGGAATTCCCATTCCCGATGGATTCTCTGTCATTCCCATTCCCAATCCCCCATTCCTGTTCCCATTCCCAATGGATCTGCTGGAATTCCCATTCCCAATCCCTCCATTCCCATTCCCATTCCCGATGGATCCATTGGAATTCCCAATCCCTCCATTTCCATTCCCGATGGATTCTCCGTCATTCCCGTTCCCATTCCCTCCATTCCCGTTCCCATTCCCGATGGATTCTCTGTCATTCCCATTCCCATTCCCCCACTCCCAGTCTCCCATTCCCAATGGATCTGCTGGAATTCCCATTCCCGTTCCCATTCCCGATGGATTCTCCGTCGTTCCCGTTCCCGTTCCCAATGGATTGTTTGGAATCCCCATTCCCATTCCCGACGGATTCTCTGTCATTCCCGTTCCCAATCCCTCCATTCCCGTTCCCATTCCCGATGGATTCTCTGTCATTCCCGTTCCCGATGGATCCATTGGAATTCCCAATCCCCCATTCCCATTCCCGATGGATTCTCCGTCGTTCCCGTTCCCGACGGATTCTCTGTCATTCCCGTTCCCAATCCCTCCATTCCCGTTCCCATTCCCAATGGATTGTTTGGAATCCCCGTTCCCATTCCCGATGGATTCTCCATCATTCCCATTCCCATTCCCGATGGATTCTCCGTCGTTCCCGTTCCCGTTCCCGACGGATCCGTCGCTGTTCCCGTTCCAGAACCGCCGGCCCTCGGTGTACCTGCCCACCAGAGAATTCCCCTCGGAGCAGAGTGAGTGCCGCCGGAATCCGCCCTCCCACGCCCTCATCCCGGAATCCCACCATCCCACATTCCCCCTCTGCATTCCCAGCATTCCCCTTACTCATTCCCAAGTTTTCCTTTCTTTATTCCCAATTTTCCCTGTATTTATTCCCAAATTTTCCTTCCTTTATTCCCAATTTTTCCTTTCTTTATTCCCAATTTTCCCTCTATTTATTCCCAATTTCTCCTTTATTAATTCCCAATTTTCCTGTATTTATTTCCAATTCTTCCTCTATTTATTCCCACATTTTCTTTTCTTTATTCCCAGTTTTCCCTGTATTTATTCCCAAATTGTCCCTTCTTTATTCCCAATTTTTTCCTATATTTATTCCCAATTTTTTATCTATTTATTCCCAAATTTTCCTTTCTTTATTTCCAGATTTTCCTTTATTTATTCCAAATTTTCCCTCTGTTTATTCCCAAGTTTTCCTTTCTTTATTCCCAATTTTCCCTCTATTTACTCCTAATTTCTCCTTTATTCATTCCCAAATTTTTCTTTATTAATTCCCAAATTTTCCCCAAATTAATTCCCAATTTTCCCTCTATTTATTCCCACATTTTCCTTTTTTTATTCCCAATTTTTCCTCTATTTATTCCAAATTTTCCCTGTATTTATTCCCAAGTTTTCCTTTCTTTATTCCCAAATTGTCCATTCTTTATTCCCAATTTCTCTTTTATTTAGTCCCAGTTTTCTCTCTATTTATTCCCAAATTTTCATTTATTAATTCCCATTTTTCCCCTTCTTTATTCCAAATTTTTTCCTCTATTTATTGCCAAATTTTCCTTTCTTTATTCCCAATTTCTCTTTTATTTATTCCCAATTTTCCCTCTATTTATTCCCAATTTTTCCTCTATTTATTCCCAAATTTTCCTTTCTTTATTTCCAGATTTTCCTTTATTAATTCCCAAATTTCCCTCTATTTATTCCCAAATTTTCCTTTATTAATTCCCAGTTTTTCCTCTATTTATTCCTAATTTTCCTTCTATTTATTCCCAATTTTTTCCCTCTATTTATTCCCAAATTTTCCTTTATTTATTCCCAAATTTTCCTTTCTTTATTCCCATTTTTCCCTCTGTTTATTCCCAAGTTTTCCTTTCTTTATTCCCAGCTTTCTTTGTATTTATTCCCAAATTTTCCTTTATTAATTCCCAATTTTCCCTCTATTTATTCCCAAATTTTCCTTTCTTCATTCCCAAATTGTCCTTTATTTATTCCCAATTTTCCCTCTATTTATTCCCATTTTTTTCCTTTATTAATTCCCAGTCTCTCGTTTTTTAATTCCCAATTTTCCCTCCATTCATTCCCAAATTTTCCTTTCTTTATTCCCAATTTCTCTTTTATTTATTTCCAATTTTCCCTCTATTTATTCCCAATTTTCCCTGTATTTATTCCCAAATTTTCCTTTCTTTATTCCCAATTTTTCCTCTATTTACTCCCAAACTTTCCTGTCTTTATTCCCATTTTCTTCTTTCTTTATTCCCAGTTTTCCCTGTATTTATTCCTGAATTTTCGTTTCTTTATTCCCAATTTTCCCTCTATTTATTCCCAAATTTTTCTTTATTGATTCCCAATTTTTCCTCTTTTTATTCCCCAATTTTCCTGTCTTTATTCCCATTTTCTTCTTTATTTATTCCCAATTTTCCCCCCGTTTATTCCAAATTTTTCCTTCTGTTTATTCCCAAATTTTCCTTTCTTTATTCCCAATTTTTCCTCTATTTATTCCCAATTTCTCCTTTATTAATTCCCAATTTTCCTTCTATTTATTCCAAATTTTCCTTTCTTTATTCCCAATTTTCCCTCTATTTATTCCCAAATTTTTCTTTATTAATTCCCAATTTTCCCCTCTATTTATGCCCAATTTTTCTTTTCTTTATTCCCAAATTTTCCTTTCTTTATTCCCAATTTTTCCTTTCTTTATTCCCAATTTTTTCTCTATTTATTCCAAGTTTTCCCTCTATTTATTCCCAACTTTCCCTTTAATTATTCCTAATATTCCCTTCATTTATCCCAAATTCTCCCTCATCAATTCCCAATATTTCCCTTTAATTATCCCCAATATTCCCTTTAATTACTCCTAATATTCCTTTCATTTATCCCAAATTTTCCCCCATTAATTCCCAATTTTTCCCTTTTTTAATTCCTATTTTCTCCTTCTTTATTCCCAAAATTCCCTTTATTAATTCCCGAATTTCCCTCTATTTATTCCCAACTTTCCCTTTAATTATTCCCAATTTCCCCTCCATTTATCCCCAATTTTTCCCTTTATTCCCCCCATTCCCCCCCCTTTCCATTCCCAAATTTCCCCCTTTCCCTTCCCAATTTTCCCTCCTTCCCCAACCCTCGAAATCCACCAAAATCCTGGAATTTTTTCCATGTTTTCCATGGAATTTTTCCCAGTTATTGTGACAGAGAAGACGAACATCCTCCTGCGCTACCTCCACCAGCAGTGGGACAAAAAGGTGAAATCCGGGATCAGAATTCCCAGATTTTCCGGGAATTTGGGATTTATTCGTTCCCAGAATTCGTGGGAATTCCGCCTGGGAAATCCTGGGATGGTTCTGGCTCGGGAAAAGAGGGAAAAGTGGGAATTTTAGGGGGGGGGGGGGGAGATGCTTGGTCTGGGAGATTGCGGATTCTGGGGTTATAGTGAGAATTTTGGGGTTTGGGAGTTTTGGGATTTGGGAATGTTGGGAATGCTGGGGTTTGGGAACTTTGGGATTTGGAAATTCCAAGATTTGGGAATGTTGGGATTTGGGAACGCTGGGATTTGGGAATTCCGGGATTTGGGAATGCTGGGAATGTTGGGATTGGGAATGTTGGGAGCATTGGGATTTTGGGAATGCTGGGATTTGGGAATGGTGGAATTCGGGAATTCCAGGATTTGAGAGTGTTGGGATTTGGGAATGTTGGGAATGTTGGGATTTGGGAATTCCGGGATTTGGGAACGTTGGGATTTTGGGAATTCTGGGATTTGGGAATGTCGGGAATTTTGGGATTGGGGAATGTTGGGAATGTTGGGATTGGGAACATTGGGATTTGGAAATGTTCGGATTGGGAATGTTGGGAACATTGGAATTTGGGAATTCCAGGATTCAGGAATGTTTGGATTGGGAACGTTGGGATTTGGGAATGTTGGGGTTTGGAAATTCCAGGATTTGGGAATGTTGGGAATTTTGGGATTGGGGAATGTTGGGATTTGAGAATGTTGGGATGTGGGAATTTTGGGACTTGGGAATGCTGGGATTTGGGAATTCCGGGATTGGGAATGTTGGGATTTGGGGATCCTCATAATTGGGAATGGTAGGAGTTGGGAACGTTGGGATTTGGGAATTTTGGGATTTGGGAATGCTGGGATGTGGGAACGTTGGGATTGGGAATGTTGGAATCTGGGAATGCTGGGATTGGGGAAGTCTGGGATTCAGGAACGCCAAAATGTGGGAAAAGCAGGAATCCCCTCCCCAAAACTCTGGGAATGCTGGGATTGGGAATGTTGGGATCTGGGAATTCCAGGATTTGGGAACGTTGGGATTGGGAATTCTGGGATTTGGGAATGCTGGGAATGCTGGGATTGGGAATTCTGGGATTTGGGAACGTTGGGATTGGGAATTCCAGGATTGGGAATGTTGGAATTTGGAAATGTTTGGAATGTTGGGATTTGGGAACGTCGAGATTTGGGATTGTTGGGAATGTTGGGATTGGAGAACTCTGGGATTTGGGAATTCTGGGATCTGGGAACGTTGGGAATTCTGGGATTTGGGAACGCTGAGATTTGGGAATTTTGGGAATGTTGGGATTTGGGAACATTGGGATATGGGAATGCTGGGATTCGGGAACATTGGGAACACTGGGATTGGGAATTCTGGGAACACTGGGAACTCTGGAATCCAATCCAATCCCACCTCCAAACCCACCAAAAACCCCAGAACCCCCCCTGGAATCCCCTCCCCCCCCTCCGGAATTCCCCGGGATCCCATTCCCACCTGGAATTCCGGCGGATCCCTTCCCAGAATGCGGCCAAGAAGAGGGACCAGGAGCAGGGGGAGCTGGAAGGAGAAAATTCCGCTCCCCCCCGGAAAATCGCCCGGACCGGGAGCCAGGACATGACCGAGGACACTTAAAAAAAAAATCCGGGAATTCGGGAATTCCCAACGCTCTTCCCGCTTTTTTTTCACCCCCCCCCCCCTCCCCTTTCTCTGGGAATTCCCGGGATCCGCCCTAATTTATTTGGGATTCGCCTCTTTCCTGGTTTTTTTTTTGGGGGGGGAGGGGGGGGGGTTTATTTATGGGTCCCGGAATTCCCGGAATTCCCGGAATTCCCGGGTTTTTGGGGTTGGTGGGAGTTGATTTTGGGGGTTTTTTGGGGGTTTTTTTTTGTTTCTAAGAATTCCCCCTTTTTTTTTTGGGATTTTTGGGATTTGATTCTTGGGGTTTTTTGGGATTCTTTATTCCCAAAAAAATTCCTTCTTTTCTCCCTGGGATTTTCTGGGATTTGATCCTGGGGTTTTTCGGAATTTTTATTCCCTAATTTCCCCTTTTCCTGGGATTCTTGGGATCTGATTCTGGGATTTCTCAGAATTTTTATTCCCAAAAATTCCCCTTTTTTTCCCAGGATTTTCTGGGATTTGATTCTGGGATTTCCCGGAATTCTTTATTCCCAAAATTTCCCTTTTTTTTTCCCTGGGATTTCCTGGGATTTGATCCTTGGATTCTTGGGATTTGATCCTGGAATTTGATGGAATTCTTTATTCCCAAAAATTCCTTCTTTTCCCTGTGATTTTCTGGGATTTGATCCTGGGATTTCTCAGAATTTTTATTCCCAAAAAATCCTTCTTTTCCCTGGGATTTCTGGGATTTGCTCCCTGTGAAATTCCATGAAATCTCATTCCCAAAATTCTCTTTTTCCTGGGATTCCTGGGATTTGATCCTGGGATTTCCCGGAATTCTTTATTCCCAAAAATTCCCCTTTTTTCCTGGGATTTTCTGGGATTTGATCCTGGGGTTTCTCAGAATTTTTATTCCCAAAAATTCCCCTTTTTTTCCTGGGATTTCTGGGATTTGATCCTTGGATTCTTGGAATTTGATCCTGGAATTTGATGGAATTCTTTATTCCCAAAAATTTCCTCTTTTCCCTGGCATTTCTGGGATTTGATCCTGGGGTTTTTTGGGATTCTTTATTCCCAAAAAAATTCCTTCTTTTCCCTGGGATTTTCTGGGATTTGATCCTGGGATTTCTCAGAATTTTTATTCCCAAAAATTCCTTCTTTTCCCTGGGATTTCTGGGATTTGCTCCCTGTGAAATTCCATGAAATCTCATTCCCAAAATTCTCTTTTTCCTGGGATTCCTGGGATTTGATCCTGGGATTTCCCGGAATTCTTTATTCCCAAAAATTCCCCTTTTTTCCCTGGCATTTCTGGGATTTGATTCTTGGGGTTTTTTGGGATTCTTAATTCCCAAAAATTCCTTCTTTTCCCTGGGATTTTCTGGGATTTGATCCTGGGATTTTTCAGAATTTTTATTCCCAAAATTCCCCAAAATTCCCTGGGATTTCTGGGATTTGATCCTGGGGTTTTTTGAATTCTTTATTCCCAAAAATTCCCTCTTTTCCCTGGGATTTCTGGGATTTGATCCTGGGATTTCCCGGAATTCTTTATTCCCAAAAATTCCCTTTTTTTCCTGGGATTTCCAGGAATTCTTTATTCCCAAAAATTCCCTTTTTTTCCTGGGATTTCCAGGAATTCTTTATTCCCAAAATTCCCTTTTCCTTGGATTTTTTCCCTTCCCAGAATTCCCATTTTCCTGGGATTTCTGGGATTTGATCCTGGGATTTCCTGGAATTCTTTATTCCCAAAAATTCCCTTTTTTTCCCCCAGGATTTCTGGGATTTGTTCCTTGTGGAATTCCAGGAGAATTCCCTCCTTTTTTTCCCCAAAATTCCCCTTTTCCCTGGGATTTCTGGGATTTGATTCCTGGGATTTCCCGGAATTCCTTACTCCTGAAATTCCCATTTTTCTGGAATTCCTTGGATTTATTCCTTGGAATCTTCCAGAATTCCCTTCCCAAATTTCCCATTTTTCTGGGATTCCTTGGATCTCCTCCCTTCCCAAAAATCCCCCTTTTTCCCAGAATTCCCTATGAAATTCCAGGAAATTTTCCCTTCACTTCCACCACAAAATATTCCCAGAAATCCCTTGGAAAAATTCCCAAAAATCCCTCGGGAAAATTCCCAAAAATTCCTCGGAAAAATTCCCAAAAATCCTTTGGAAAAAATCCCAAAAATCCCTTGGAAAAATTCCCCAAAAATCCCTTAGAAAAAATCCCAAAAATCCTTTGGGAAATTCCCAAAAATCCCTTGGGAAAATTCCCAAAAATCCCTTGGGAAAATTCCCGGAAATCCCTCGGAAAAATTCCCAAAAATCCCTCGGAAAAATTCCCAAAAATCCCTCGGGAAAATTCCCAAAAATCCCTCGGGAAAATCCCAAAAATCCCTCGGGAAAATCCCAAAAATCCCTCGGGAAAATCCCAAAAATCCCTCGGGAAAATTCCCAAAAATCCCTCGGAAAAATTCCCAAAAATCCCTCGGAAAAATTCCCAAAAATCCTTTGGGAAAATCCGAAAAATCCCTTGGGAAAATTCCCAAAAATCTCTTGGGAAAATTCCCAAAAATCCCTTGGGAAAATTCCCAAAAATCCCTTGGGAAAATTCCCAAAAATCCCTTGGGAAAATTCCCAAAAATCCCTTGGGAAAATTCCCAAAAATCCCTTGGGAAAATTCCCAAAAATCCCTTGGGAAAATTCCCAAAAATCCCTTGGGAAAATTCCCCAAAAATCCCTCGGAAAAATTCCCCAAAAATCCTTTGGGAAAATCCGAAAAATCCCTTGGGAAAATTCCCAAAAATCCCTCGGGAAAATTCCCAAAAATCCTTTGGAAAAATTCCCAAAAATCCCTTGGAAAAATTCCCAAAAATCCCTCAGAAAAATCCCCAAAAATTCCTCGGGAAATTCCCGGAAATTCCTCGGGAAAATTCCCAGAAATTCCTCTGGAAAATTCCCAAAAATCCCTCAGAAAAATTCCCAAAAATCCCTCGGAAAAATTCCCAAAAATCCTTCGGGATCTTCCCACCCCATCCACACCTTTGAGGCCTTTCCCAATTTTTCCATAAAATTCCCAACTTTTCCCGGGCTCCGATCGGGGCCGGAGCCGATTCCCGGGAATTCGCATCCCGGGGACTTTTTTGGGAGGGGTCGAATCCATGGAATTTTTACTTCTTCACCCTCTGGAAAATCCTTCAATCCCGAATTTTTCCCGGGAATCGCCGAATCCTCTCCGAGGGATCGCTCGGAATTCCGACCGGGAGCGGCTCCGACCTCGGATTTGGGAGAATCCTGGATGGAATTTCAGGAATTCAGGACGGAAGAAGCCAAGGTGGAAGAATCCAGGATGGAATTCCGGGATCCAGGATGGAAAATTCCGGGAATTGGCGGCCGATCGAAGGCTCCGGAATCCCCAAAATCCGACGGAATTCCGACAATTCCCAACCGCCTTTGTGGGATCCATGGAAAACCTCGGGAATTCAAGGAAAACCTCGGAATTCCTGGAAGAATTTGGAATTCCTGGAAGACCTCGGGAGTCACAGGAAACTTTGGAATTCATGGGAAAATCTTGGAAATCGCGGAGACCTTGGGATCCATGGAAAACCTCGGGAATTCAAGGAAAATCTTGGAATACACAGAAAACTTCGGAATTCCTGGAAGAATTTGGAATTCCTGGAAGTCCTTGGGATCCATAGAAAACCTTGGGATTCACGGAAAAGCTTGGAATTCCTGGAAAATCTTGGAATTCATGGAAAACCTGAGGATCCATGGAAAAACTTGGAATTCCTGGAAGACCTCGGGATTCACGGAAAATCTTGGAATTGACAGAAAACTTCGGAATTCCTGGAAAAACTTGGAATTCATGGAAAATCTTGGAATTCCTGGAGGCCTTGGGATCCATGAAAAACCTTGGAATTCCTGGAAAATCTCAGGATCCACAAAAACCTTGGAATTCAGGGAAGACCTCGGGATCCGTGGAAAACCTCGGGATTCAAGGAACATCTTGGAATTCCTGGAAAACCTCGGAATTCCTGGAAGACCTTGGGATCCATGAAAAAACTTGGGAATTCCTGGAAAACCTCGGGATCCGTGGAAAACCTCGGAATTCAAGGAAAATCTTGGGAATTCCTGGAAGAATTTGGAATTCCTGGAAACCTCGGAATTCCTGGAAAACCTCGGGATCCATGAAAAACCTTGGAATTCAGGGAAAACCTCGGGATTCCTGGAAGATCTCGGGATCCATGAAAAAACTTGGGAATTCCTGGAAAACCTCGGGATTCAAGGAACATCTTGGAATTCCTGGAAACCCTCGGAATTCCTGGAGACCTCGGGATCCATGAAAAACCTCGGGATTCAAGGAAAACCTCGGAATTCCTGGAAAAACCCCCGGAAAAACCAGGAAAGGACGAACTCACCCCCAAAAATCCCAACCCCTCCCCCCCCATTCCCACGGAAATCCCGGAACCCGGAGCCGTTTTCCCGCCAAATCCACCGGGATTTTCCCAGAAGATTCCCAAAAAAATTCCCAAAAAAAAAAAACTCCGACTCTCGGACGATTCCCAAAAAAAAAAAAAAAAAAATAAAAAAAAAATTCCCCCCACCGTCCTCGGAATTCCGGAACCTCGGGAAGAGCCACAATTCCATCGGAATTCCCGGAATTTGGGACTGGAATTTTGAACTCCAGAACTTTGGCGCTGCCTCCGAACCTTTTTTTTTTGTTGTTTTTCCCAAATTTTTTTGTGGGTTTTTTTTTTACGGAAGCGACTTCGGAATTCCCGGAAAAAGCGGGAAAAATTCCCGGAAAAAGCAGGAAAAATTCCCGGAAAAAGCAGGAAAAATTCCCGGAAAAAGCGGGAAAAATTCCCGGGATTTTTTTTTTTTGGGGGGGGGTTTTTTTGTCGTCGTTGGAATTCCGGGATTTTGGGGATTCCGGAGGCTCGGGAATGTTGTTCCATTAAAAGAGTTGGCACTTCCGGTTGGAATTCCCGGGGTTTTTTTTTTCCCCCCCCTTTGGAAAAGGAGGGATGGGAACTTCGGGATTGATCCCGGGGAAGAAAAAAAAATTGGGATTTGGGAATTCTGGAGGGGGAAATTGGGATTGGGAGGAGCTGGAGGGGGGTGGGGTTTTTTGGGAATGTTGGGGTTCCAGGTGGGATTTGGGATTTGGGATTCGGGATTCTTATCCTGGGGATTTGGGGTTGGAATTTTTATCCCAGGATTTGGGATTTGGGATTCGGATCCATGGATTTGGGGTTGGAATTTTTATCCTGGGTTTTGGGATTTGGGATTCGGATCCATGGATTTATTTGGGATTTCTGATCCCGGGATTTGGAGTTGGGATCATCCCAGGATTTGGGATTCGGGATTCTCATCCTGGGATTTGGGATTGGAATTTTTATCCCAGGATTTGCGATTTGGGATTCTGATCCATGGATTTGGGGTTGGGATTTGGGATTTGGGATTGGAATTCTCATCCCAGGGATTTGGGATTTTGGGATTCGGATCCATGGATTTATTTGGGATTTCTGATCCCATCCCTGAATTTGGGATCCTTGGAGTCTCCGGATCCCATCCCGGGATTTGGGATTTGGGATCCCTGGAGTTTGTCCTGATCTCATCCCAGGATTTGGGATTCTCATCCATGGATTTGGGATTCTTGGAGTGGGTCCTGATCCCATCCAGGCATTTGGGATTTGGGATTCCCTTCCCAGGGATTTGGGGTTGGAATTCTCATCCCGAAAATTTGGGATTTGGGATTCTCATCCCAGCAGGGATTTGGGATTCGGATCCTTGGATTTATTTGGGATTCTCATCCCGGATATTTGGGGTTGGAATTCTTATCCTGGGATTTGGGATTTGGGATCCTCATCCATGAATTTATTTGGGATTCCCGGAAGTTTCCAAAGCCCATCCCTGGATTTGGGATCCCCCTCTCTTCCCTCCTCCAACCCATCCCCCAAAATCTGGGATCACAGAGTTGGAAAAAACCCGGATTTTCCTGCAGAAATTCCCACAAAATTCCCACATAAATTCCTACAAAAATCCCACAAAATTCCTGTGAAAATTTCCCACAAAATTCCCTACAAAATTCCTGCAGAATTCCCACGAAATTCCCAAAAATCCCACAAAACCCCCCCAAACTTCCTGCGAAATTCCCACAAAAATTCCCCCAAAATTCCCGTGAAAATTCCCACAAAAACCCCCCAAAATTCTCGCAGAATTCCCTACAAAATTCCCACAAAATTCCCGCAAAATTCCCACAAAAACCCCCCAAAATTCCCACAGAATTCCCGCAAAAATCCCATAAAATTCCTGTGAAAATTCCCACAAAAATCCCTGAAATTTCCCACAAAAATTCCCACAAAATTCCCACCAAAATTCCCACCAAAATCCCACAAAATTCCCACAAAAACCCCCCAAAATTCCCGCAGAATTCCCTACAAAATTCCCGCAAAATTCCCACAGAAACCCCCCAAAATTCCCACAAAATTCCCGGAAAATTCTTGCAAAATTCCTGGAAAAATCCCACAAAATTCCTGGAAAATTCCCACCAAATTCCCTCAAAAATCCCCCAAAAATCCCCCAAAATTCCCCCAAAATTCCCCCAAAATTCCCCCAAAATTCCCACATCCCCATCCCAACAATTTCTCAGGAATTCCTTTCCCGCCAATTCCGCCTTTTTAGGACCAAAAAAACCCCCTGAAATTCCAAGGACTTCACCGGGAATTTTCCCCATCCCTTCCCTCCCCATTTCCCAAAACCCGGGAATTCCGGCTCCGGCTCCGGCTCCAGGGGGGGACGGGAACGAACCGGGATACCCGGATATGCAAATGAGATGCAAATGAGCTCTCGAAATAAATTCCTTTTTTAATTGCGGATTTTACAAAAATAAATTAAAAACAAATAAATTAAATCCCCTCCCCCTCCCCCCCTTCCCATTTTCCTTCTTTTCCCGGAATTCCCGCGGAATTCCCGTTCCGAGCGCAAAAATTCCCAAGGAAAAAACCATTCCCGGATTTTTCCCTCCTCCGAAATTCCGGAAATTTGGGGGTTTTTTTGGGGTTTTTTTTTGTTGGGAAAAGGGATGAGAATTCCCGGGATTTTTGGGGGATTTTGGGGGGTTTTTTTTCCCCCTCTGGGATTCCCGGATGGGAATTCCGGGAATTCCCCGCTCCGAAGGGAAACGGGATCCAAGGAATTCCGGGGTTTTTTTGGGATGGGCAGAGCGGGAAAATCCCAAGGGATGAGGGAGGGAAGAGGAGATGAAACCTCCCGGAGTTTTGGGATTTCCTGGAATTCCCAACTTTCCCAGGGCTCCTTTTCCCGGGATTTGCCCTGGGATCGCTCCGGGATATTCCAGGGAAGGGGAAGGGGGGGGATTGGGATCCTCCTGTCCCGAAATTCCCAAAGCTCCGTCCCCAATTCCCAAATTTCTGTTCCCAATTCCCAAAATTCGGAATCTCCATCCCCAATTCCCACATTCCCAAATTTCCATCCCCAATTCCCGAATTTCCATCCCCAATTCCCAAAGTTCCCTCCCTACATTCCCAGATTCTCTCCCCAATTCCCAAATCTCCGTCCCCAATTCCCAAATTTCTGTTCCCAATTCCCAAAGTTCCAAAGCTCCATCCCCAATTCCCAAATTTCCATTCCCAAAGCTCCGTCCCCAATTCCCGAATTTTTGTCCCGAATTCCTGAAGTTTCAAATCTCCATCCCCACATTCCCAGGTCTCCAGCCCCAATTCCCAAATTTCCATTCCCAATTCCCGAATTTCCATCCCCGATCCCAAAATCTCCCCTCGCATTCCCAAAGCTCCGTCTCCAATTCCCAAATTTCCATCCCAATTCCCAAACTCAGTCCCCAATTCCCTAATTCCCGAATTTCCATCCCCAATTCCCTAATTCCCAAATTTCCATCCCCAATTCCCGAAGTTCCCTCCCCACATTCCCAGATTCTCTCCCCAATTCCCAAAGCTCCGTCTCCAATCCCAAATTTCTGTCCCCAATTCCCAAAGTTCCAAAGCTCCATCCCCAATTCCCAAATCTCCATCCCCAAATCCCAAATTTCCATCCTCAAATCCCAAATTTCCATCCCCAATTCCCAAATTTCCATCCCCAAATCCCAAATTTCTGTTCCCAAATCTCCAGCCCCAATTCCCAAATCTCAATCCCTAATTCCCAAATTCCCATTCCCAATTCCCGAATTTCCATCCCTGATCCCAAAATCTCCCCACGCATTCCCAAAGCTCCGTCTCCAATTCCCAAAATTTCTCCATCCCCAATTCCCAGACCTCTGTCCTCAATCCCAAATTTCCATCCCTAATTCCCAAAGTTCCCTCCCCACATTCCCAGATTCTCTCCCCAATTCCCAAATCTCCGTCTCCAATCCCAAATTTCCGTCCCCAATTCCCAAAATTCGGAATCTCCATCCCCAATTCCCAAAATCCCAAATTTCCGTCCCCAATTCCCAAAATTCGGAATCTCCATCCTCAATTCCCACATTCCCAAATTCCCATCCCCAATCCCGAATCTCGATCTCCAATCCCAAAATCTGCCCCCAATTCCCAGAATTCCAGATCTCCTTCCCTAATCCCAGATCCCCATCCCCAATTCCCAAACTTCCTTCCCCAATTCCCAGATTTCCGTCCCCAAAATTCCCAAAATTCCAGATCTCCGTCCTCAATCCCAAAGATCCCGATCTCCCTTCCCGAATTTCCCTCCCCCAATCCCGGAGCGGGATCTGGGAGCTTTTCCCTTGGGAATTCCGGCCTTTCCCGCCCTTATTGCTCTGGGAAACGGCTGGGATTCGGGATCCCCTTCCCAAAAAATCCCAAATCCCAACAATTCCATGGATTCTTGGAAATTCCATGGATTCTTGGAAATTCCATGGGTTCTTCCAAAGAACGGCTTCCATTCGGGATCCTCCTTCCCAAAAAAACCCCAAAACCCAGAAAATTCCATGGATTCTTTGGAATTCCATGGATTCTTGGAAAGAATGGCTTCGATTCGGGATCCCCCTTCCCAAAAAACCCCCAAAACTCCCAAGAATTCCATGGATTCTTTGGAATTCCATGGATTCCTCAAAATTCCGTGGATTCCTCAAAAAAATTCCGTGGATTCTTGGAAAGAACGGCTTCGATTCGGGATCCTCCTTCCCAAAAAAACCCCCAAAATTCCATGGATTCTTTGGAATTCCATGGATTCCTCAAAAAAATTCCATGGATTCTTCCCAAGAACGGCTTCGATTCGGGATCGCCCTTCCCAAAAAAACACCCCAAAACTCCCAAAAATTCCATGGATTCTTGGAAAGAATGGCTTCAATTCGGGATCCTCCTTCCCAAAAAATCCCCAAACTCCCAAAAATTCCATGGATTCTTGAAATTCCGTGGATTCTTCCAAAGAATGGCTTTGATTTGAGATCCCCCTTCCCAAAAAAACCCCAAAATTCCATGGATTCTTTGGAATTCCATGGGTTCTTCCAAAGAACGGCTTCCATTTGGGATCCCCCTTCCCAAAAGAACCCCCAAAACTCCCAAAAATTCCATGGATTCTTTGGAATTCCATGGATTCTTGGAAAGAACGGCCTCGATTTGGGATCCCCCTTCCCCAAAAAACCCCAAAATTCCATGGATTCTTGGAAATTCCATGGATTCCTCAAAATTCCACGGATTCCTCAAAAAAATTCCATGGACTCCTCAAAATTCCACGGATTCTTCGAAATTCCATGGATTCGTGGGAAGAACGGCTTCCATTCGGGATCCCCCTTCCCAAAAAACCCCCAAAAACCCCAGAATTCCATGGATTCCTCAGAATTCCCACAGATTCCTCAAAAAAAATTCCATGGACTCCTCAAAATTCCATGGATTGTTCCAAAGAACGGCTTCGATTCGGGATCCTCCTTCCCAAAAAAACCCCAAAACTCCCAAAAATCCCAAGAATTCCATGGATTCATCAAAATTCCATGGATTCTTCAAAAAAATTCCACGGATTCTTCGAAATTCCATGGATTCTTCCAAAGAACAGCTTCGATTCGGGATCCCCTTCCCAAAAAAACCCCCAAAACCCCCAAAATTCCATGGATTCCTCAAAATTCCACGGATTCTTGGGAAGAACGGCTTCGATTCGGGATCCCCCCTCCCGAAAAAACCCCAGAATTCCATGGATTCCTCAGAATTCCATGGATTCTTTCACATCCCATGGGCTCCTCAAAATTCCACGGGATTCTTCGGCAGAGAAGAGGGAGGGAAAAAATTCCAGAAAAATTCCAAGCTGACTTTTCGGGAAGCGGGAACTCAGGACCCGCCTCCTTTTCCCGACTTTTTTCCCAGATTTTTTTTTGGGAATGGCTGTCCCCAAGCGCCACCTCCGGATGTCCCCAAGCGCCACCACCCCGCGAAGCGAAGCCGGGAAAAGGAGGGAGCGCATTCCCAGCGCGGATCCCGCTGGAAAAGCCAATCCAGGGAATCCCGGGAATATCGGGAATTCCAGGAAATTCCGGGAATTCTTCCCGCGGCAGCAGCGAAGCGCCTCCCACCCCTCCCCCACCCCCCCACCCCCCCCTCCTCATTGTCCCCTCCTTGTCCCGCCCTTTATTGCGACAGAATTCCAGGGAATTCGGAGCTGGAGCCGGGAATTTCCCGCTGGGATTTGGGAATTTTTGGGAATTTTTTTGGGGATGAGAAGCGGCACCGGCGGCGGGATCGGGGTTGGGATTTTAGTGCAAGAAACGCTGCCCATGCACGGCATTCCCGAGGGATGGGAAAAAATTCCCGAGGGATGGGAAAAAATTCCCGAGGGATGGGAAAAATTCCCGGCTGGAAAAATTCCCGGCTGGAAAAATTCCCAGGAAGGATCTCCGGGATTTGAAATCCGGGAATTTGGGATTTAGGATCCAGAAGGAGCGGGTGGAGCAGGGTTGAGGCACGGCTGAATCCCGGGAATTCCCGGGAATTCCGGGAATTCCGGGAGCGTGGAGGATCCAAAATCGGGAGCGTGGAGTCTCCGGGATAAAGCGGGAGCGGGGGAAATTTGGGATATTCCAGGAAAAATCGGGATAATGGAAAGTTTGGGGATTTTCCAGGCGGACTCGGGAGCACGGGAAGATTTTGGGATGCTCCAGGAAAACCGGGATGCTCCAAAAAACCGGGATAACTCCCAGCCGTGCCCATGGAAACCGGGATGCTCCAGGAAAACCGGGATAATTCCCCTGGAAACCGGGATAACTCCCCCTGGAGAGCCTGGAGAATTTCGGGATGCTCCAGGAAAACCGGGAGCGTGGAAACAATTTGGGATGCTCCAGGAAAACCGGGATAACTCCTCCCGGTGGCCATGGAGAATTTCGGGATAACTCCCCCTGGAGAGCCTGGAAAACTTCGGGATGCTCCAGGAAAACCGGGATAATTCCTTCCAGTGACCATGGAAACCGGGATAACTCCCCCTGGAGAGCCTGGAAAACTTCGGGATGCTCCAGGAAAACCGGGATGCTCCAAAAAACCGGGATAACTCCCAGCCGTGCCCATGGAAACCGGGATGCTCCAGGAAAACCGGGATAATTCCCATGGAAACCGGGATGCTCCAACCTCACCGGGAGCCTGGAAAGTTTCGGGATGTTCCAGGAAAACCGGGATGCTCCAAAAAAACCGGGATAAATCCCTCCATGTTCCCGGGACCGGGATTTTCCAGCGGAACCGGGATTTTCCAGCGGAACCGGGATTTTCCAGCGGGACCGGGACCAATCCCTCCATTCCCGGTACCGAGATTTTCCAGCGGGTCCCGGATTTTCCAGTGGGACCGGGACCAATCCTTCAAAATCCCCGGGATTTCCCGGCGGAACCGGGATTTTCCAGCAGGTCCCGGATTTTCCAGCAGGTCCCGGATTTCCCAGCGGGTCCCGGATTTCCCAGCGGGTCCGGGATTTTCCCAGCGGGTCCCGGATTTTTCCAGCAGGTCCCGGATTTCCCAGTGGGTCCCGGATTTCCCAGCGGGTCCCGGATTTTCCCAGCGGGTCCCGGATTTTTCCAGCAGGTCCCGGATTTCAACAGTGGGTCCCGGATTCCCAGCGGGGTACCGGATTTTCCCAGCGGTCCCGGATTTCCCAAGCGGGTCCCGGATATTTCCCTCCTCACTCCTCCCCGCGTTTCCCCTCGGCGAGTCCCGGGGCGGTGGCGCGGCTCCGAGCGGCGGGCACCGGGACACCCGGGGGGGACACGCCCAGGACACTCGGGACCACCCGGGGGACCACGGGCCAGGCGACACGCGGGGACACCGGGGACACAGCCCGGGACACCGGGGGACACGGCCCAGGGACACTCTCGCGACACGGCTCAGGGGACCGGGGAACATCCGGGGACACGGCCCGGCACCGGGGGGACACGCGGGGACATCCGGGGGGACACGGCCCAGGGCACCGGGGACACCCGGGGGGACACGGCCCAGGGGACACGCGGGGACACCCGGGGGGACACGGCCCAGGGGACACGCGGGGACACGGCCCAGGGGACCGGGGACATCCGGGGGGACACGGCCCAGGGGACACGCGGGGACACGGCCCAGGGGACACGGGGGGACACAGCCCAGGGCACCGGGGGGACACGCGGGGACACAGCACAGAGCCCCGGGCCGGAGCGCGGCGCTGGCGGCTCCCGGCTCCGGGCCGGCCCCGCGGGCGAGCGGCGGCGAGAGGCTCCCGACGGCCACGGCCGCGCGCAGCAGGGACCGGGCGGCTCCCGGGACCCCCGGGACCCCCGGAGCTCCGCTCAGAGCCGGGCACCGCCGCCCGAATCCTCCGAATCCTCCGAATCCGAATCCTCCTCCGGCTCCCGGTTCCCCGGCTCCCCGCGCCCCCGGGATCCCCGGAGCCCCCGAAGCGTCCGGAGCCCCGATCAGAGCCGGGCACCCCCGGCCAAATCCTCCTCCTCCTCCTCCTCCCGGCTCCTCCCGGACCCCCGGAGCCGCCGGGACCGCGCTCAGAGCCGGGCACCGCCGCTCTCCTCCTCCTCCTCCTCCTTCTCCCGGCTCTTCCCGAACCCCCGGAACCCCTGGAACTCCCGGAACCGCCGGAGTCCCGCTCAGAACCTGGCACCGTCCTCCTCCTCCTCCCGGTTCTCCGGCTCTCGGAGCCCTCGAAACCCCGCTCAGAGCCGGGCACCGCCGCTCTCCTCCTCCTCCTCCTCCTCCTTCTCCCGGCTCTTCCCGAACCCCTGGAACTCCCGGAACCCCCGAAACCTCCGGAGCCCCGCTCAGAGCCGGGCACCGTCCTCCTCCTCCTCCTCCTCCTCCTCCTCCCGGTTCTCCGGCTCCCCGCGCCCCCGGGACCCCCGGAGATCCCGGAGTCCCCAGAACTCCCGGGACCGCGGTCAGAGCCGGGCACCCCCTCCCTCCTCCTCCTCCTCCTCCTCCCGGTTCTCCATCTCCCCCTGCCCCCGGGACCCCCGGAGCCCCCGAAACCTCCGGAGCCCCGATCAGAGCCGGGAACCGCCGCTCTCCTCCTCCTCCTCCTCCTCCTCCTCCCGGTTCTCCGGCTCTCGGAGCCCTCGAGACCCCGCTCAAAACCGGGCACCGCCTTCCTCCTCCTCCTCCTCCCCTCCTCCTCCTCCTCCTCCTCCCGGTTCTCCGGCTCTCGGAGCCCCCGAGACCGCGCTCAGAGCCGGGCACCGCCTTCCTCCTCCTCCTCCTCCCGGTTCTCCATCTCCCCCTGCCCCCGGGACCCCCGGAGCCCCCGAAACCTCCGGAGCCCCGATCAGAGCCTGGCACCGCCTCCCTCCTCCTCCTCCTCCTCTTCCTCCTCCTCCTCCTCCTCCCGGGTCCTCCCGTACCCCCAGGACCCCCGGAGCCCCCGGCACCGCGGTCAGAGCCGGGCGCCGCCTCCCTCCTCCTCCGCCCTGCTCTCCGCTTCCTCCCGCGTCCCTTCCTCGTTGAGATGCGCCTTCCCCGTCCCCGCGTCCGCCGAGGGCCCCGCCCGGGGCTGCGGGGACGCTCCGGCCGCGCCCCCGTTGGCCCCGAGCCCTTCGGACTTGCCGAAATTAAAGAGCTTGCCGGGGTTGAAGGGCTTGGTGGGCGACTGCACCTTCTCGGTGCCCGCGTCCCGCTTGGCCTCGGGCGATTTGAGGAATTTGAAGCTCAGGAAGCCCGGCAGTTTGTTGTTGTCCCCTCCCGTCGGCGACTGCGGGGACCTGGCGGTGGTGGTGCCACCCGCGGCGGTGCCACCCGAGAGGAACTTGCCCTGCAGGGGGATGATCTGCTTCAGCTTCATCACGTTGTTGGTGGCCAGCAGCGAGCTCGGCCGCTTGGGTTTGTCCGGGCCGTGCGAGGACGAGGAGGAGGAGGAGGAGGAGGTTTTGGTTTTTCCCTGGCTCTTGTCGTGGCCCGGGTCCTGCCCGGTGGCCTCGGTGGCCTTGGTGGCCTCGTCGCGGGCGGGGTCGCGCTCCTTGCGCGCCTGCAGCTCGGCGTGGCGCTGCCGCTCCTCCTCCTCGCGCTTGCGGCGCTGCTGCTGCTGGAAGTGGTGCTGGGCCTGCCGCTCGTGCTTCTGGGGACAGCAGGGGGACATCGAGGGGACACCGGGCATGGGGACAGCAGGGGGACATCGAGGGGACACCGGGAATGGGGACAGGCAGGGGGACATCGAGGGGACACCGGGCACGGGGACAGCAGGGGGACATCGAGGGGACACTGGGCACGGGGACAGCCAGGGGGGGCATTGAGGGGACACTGGGCACGGGGACAGCCCGGGGACACCGGGCATGGGGACAGCCCGGGGGGCAGCAGGGGGCACTGGGAATGGGGACAGGGACAGCCCCAAGGCACATCCAGGGGGACATTGAGGG
>JAVTVJ010002892.1:0-26710 GCA_034509425.1 Eopsaltria australis | reverse complement strand
CCAGACCCAAGCTGCCATCAACCAGGACTCTGGCTGCAATTGTAGGGCTAAGTGCCTCCTAAAAGCCGGCATCATGGGTCTGGGAGACTAAGTTTTCTTTCACGTGGAAAAGCGCCATTGTTTGTATAGAAGGCCCCATGTCTGGGAATCGACTGCCGCCTCTTCAAATTCCGCATGGAGCAAGATCCCTCAAAGACCCAAGCTGCCACCGACAAGGACCCTGGCTGCCCTTGCAGGGCCAAAACCCTCCTCCAAACTGACATCAAGAAACTGGGGGGCAGACTTCTCTTTCTCAGAGAAAAGCGACACTTTTTGTGTCCCGGCCCTCAGGCACTGTGCTCCCGGACGCCACCTGAAATGCCGCACGCATCAAGATCCTTCCCCCACCCAAGCTGCCATCAACTAGAACTCTGGCTGCAATTGTAGGGCTAAATGCCTCCTAAAAACTGGCATCATGGATCTGGGAGACTGAGTTTTCTTTCACGTGGAAAAGTGCCATTGTTTGTATCGAAGGCCCCATGTCTGGGGTTCGACAGACGCTTGCTGAAATTCTGCATGGATTAAGATTCCTCGCAGACCCAGCTGCCACCGAACAAGGGACACTGGCTGCCCTTGCAGGGCCAACCCTCCTCCAACTGATCAGAAACTGGGGGGCAGACTTCTCTTTCTCAGAGGAAAACGGACACTTTTGTGTCCCAGCCCGAAGCACTGGCTCCCGATGACTCCTGAAATTCTTGATGGATCAAGATTATCGCTGACGCAAGCTGCCATCAAACCAGACTCTGGTTGCATTGTAGGCTTAAAAACCCTCCACCAAACCACATCATGAATCTGGGGGCCTAAGTTTTCTTTTACGTGGAAAAGTGTCATCGTTTGTATCGAGGCCCATGTCTGAGGGTCGACTGCTGCTTCATGAATAACGCACGGAGCGGTATTCCTCGCAGGACCTAAGCTGCACCGACAAAACCCTGGCTGCCCTTGCAGGGCCAAAACCCTCCTCCAAACTGACATCAAGAAACTGGGGGGCAGACTTCTCTTTCTCAGAGAAAAGGGACACTTTTTGTGTCCCGGCCCGAAGGCATTGTTCTCCCAGACACCACCTGAAATGCCGCACGGATCAAGATCCTTCCCAGACCCAAGCTGCCATCAACTAGAACTCTGGCTGCAATTGTAGGGCTAAATGCCTCCTAAAAACTGGCATCGTGGATCTGGGAGTCTGAGTTTTCTTTCACGTGGATAAGTGCCATCATTTGTATCGAAGGCCCCATGCCTGGGAGTTGACAGCCCCATGCTGAAATTCCGCATGGATCAAGATTCCTCGCAGACCCAAGCTACCACCGACAAGGACCCTGGCTGCCCTTGCAGGGCCAAAACCCTCCTCCAAACTGACATCAAGAAATGGGGGGCAGAGTTCTCTTTCTCAGAGAAAAGGGACACTTTTTGTGTCCCAGCCCTAAGGCACTCTGCTCCCGGCCGCCACCTGAAATTCCGTATGGATCAAGATTATTCGCTGATGCAAGATGCCATCAACCAGGACTCTGGTTGCCTTTGTAGGGACAAAACCCTCCCAAAACCGACATCATGAATCGGAGGCCTAACTTTTCTTCAGTGGAAAAATGTCATCTTGCTCGAAGGCCCCATGTCTGAGGTTCGACTGCCGCCTCTTCAAACTTCCGCATGGGCAAGATCCCTCAAAGGACCCAACTGCACCGACTAGGGACAGCTGGTGCCCTTGCAGCCAAAACCCTCCTCCAAACTGACATCAAGAAAGTGGGGGGCAGAGTTCTCTTTCTCAGAGAAAAGGGACACTTTTTGTGTCCCAGCCCTAAGGCACTGTGCTCCCGGACGCCACCTGAAATGCCGCCGGATCAAGATCCTTCCCAGACCCAAGCTGCCATCAACTAGAACTCTGGCTGCAATTGTAGGGCTAAATGCCTCCTAAAAACTGGCATCATGGATCTGGGAGACTGAGTTTTCTTTCACGTGGAAAAGTGCCATTGTTTGCATCGAAGGCCCCATGTCTGGGCGTCGACAGCTGCTTGCTGAAATTCTGCATGGATTAAGATTCATCGCAGACCCAAGCTGACACCGACAAGGACACTGACTGCCCTTGCAGGGCCAAAACCCTCCTTCAAACTGACATCAAGAAACTGGGGGGCAGACTTCTCTTTCTCAGAGAAAACGGACACTTTTGCGTTCCGGCCCTCAGGCACTGACTCCCGGACGCCACCTGAAATGCCGCACGGATCAAGATCCTTCCCCCACCCAAGCTGCCATCAACTAGAACTCTGGCTGCAATTTTAGGGCTAAATGCCTCCTAAAAACCGGCATCATGGATCTGGGAGACTGAGTTTTCTTTCACGTGGAAAAGCGCCATGGTTTGTATAGAAGGCCCCATGTCTGGGAATCGACTGCCGACTCATGAAATTCCGCACGGAGCTGGATTCCTCGCAGACCTAAGCTGCCACCAACAAGGACACTGGCTGCCCTTGCAGGGCCAAAACCCTCCTCCAAACTGACATCAAGAAACTGGGGGGCAGAGTTCTCTTTCTCAGAGAAAACGGACACTTTTTGTGTCCCAGCCCGAAGGCACTGTGCTCCCGGATGACTCCTGAAATTCTGTATGGATCGAGATTATTCGCTGACGCAAGCTGCCATCAACCAGGACTCTGGTTGCATTTGTAGGGCTAAAACCCTCCACCAAACCGACATCAGGAATCTGGGAGCCAAACTTTTCTTTCACGTGGAAAAGTGTCATCGTTTGTATCGAAGGCCCCATGTCTGAGAGTCGACTGCTGCCTCATGAAATAACGCACGGAGCTGTATTCCTCGCAGACCCAAGCTGCCACCGACAAGTACACTGGCTGCCCTTGCAGGGCCAAAACCCTCCTCCAAACTGACATCAAGAAACTGGGGGGCAGAGTTCTCTTTCTCAGAGAAAACAGACACTTTTTGTGTCCCGGTTCTATATATTGTTCTCCGGACGCTTACCTGAGAAATGCCGACGATCACAAGATCCTTCCACCCAAGCTGCCATCACCAGGACTCTGGCTGCAATTGTAGGGCTAAATGCCTCCTAAAAACTGGCATCATGGATTTGGGAGACTGAGTTTTCTTTCACGTGGATATGTGCCATCATTTGTATCGTAGTCCCCATGTCTGGGAATCAACTGCCGCCTCTTCAAATTCCGCATGGAGCAAGATCCCTCACAGACCCAAGCTGCCACCGACAAGGACCCTGGCTGCCCTTGCAGGGCCAAAACCTCCTCCACATTTACATCAAGAAACTGGGGCACTCTTCAGAGAAAAGGGACACTTTTGTGTCCTGCCCTCAGGGCACTGTGCCCCGGACGCCACCTGAAATGCCGCGACGATCAAGATCCTTCCCACCCAAGCTGCCATCAACTAGAACTCTACGCAATTGTAGGGGCTAAATACCTCCTAAAACTGGCATCCATGGGATCTGGGAGACTGAGTTTTCACGCAAAAAGTGCCATTGTTTGTATCGGTCCTTGGCTGTCCGTGGAGCGACCGTCAGCCTTCAAATTCCGCATGGAGCAAGATCCCTCAAAGACCCAAACTTCCACCGACTAGGACTCTGGCTGCCCTTGCAGGGCCAAAACCCTCCTCCAAACTGACATCAAGAAACTGGGGTGCAGACTTCTCTTTTTCAGAGAAAAGGGACACTTTTTGTGTCCCGGCTTGAAGGCACTGTGCTCCCGGACCCCACCTGAAATTCTGTATGGATCAAGATTATTCGCTGACGCAAGCTGCCATCAATCAGGACTCTGGCTGCATCTGTAGAGCTAAAACCCTCCTCCAAACTGACATCAGTGGATCTTGTGAGACTTGGTTTTCATGTGGAAAAAGTGCCATTGTTTGTATCGAAGGCCCCTACGCCAGGTCACAGTCAGCTTGTCGAAATTCCGCATGGATAAAGATTCCTCGCAGACCCAAGCTGCCACCGACAAGGACCCTGGCTGCCCTTGCAGGGCCAAAACCCTCCTCCAAACAGACATCAAGAAACTTGGGGCCAGAGTTCTCTTTCTCAGAGAAAAGGGACACTTTTTGTGTCCCGGCCCTAAGGCACTCTGCTCCCGGACGCCAACTGAAATGCCGCATGGATCAAGATCCTTCCCAGACCCAAGCTGCCATCAACTAGAACTCTGGCTGCAATTGTAGGGCTAAATGCCTCCTAAAAACTGGCATCATGGATCTGGGAGACTGAGTTTTCTTTCATGTGGAAAAGCGCCATTGTTTGTATCGAAGGCCCCATGTCCGGGGTTCGACAGCTGCTTGCTGAAATTCTGCATGGATTAAGATTCCTCGCAGACCCAACCTGCGGCCGACAAGGACACTGGCTGCCCTTGCAGGGCCAAAACCCTCCTCCAAACTGACATCAAGAAACTGGGGGGCAGACTTCTCTTTCTTAGAGAAAACGGACACTTTTTGTGTCCCAGCCCGAAGGCACTGTGCTCCCGGATGACTCCTGAAATTCTGTATGGATCGAGATTATTCGCTGACGCAAGCTGCCATCAACCAGGACTCTGGTTGCATTTGTAGGGATAAAACCCTCCACCAAACCGACATCATGAATCTGAGGGCCAAACTTTTCTTTCACGTGGAAAAGTGTCATCGTTTGTATCGAAGGCCCCATGTCTGAGAGTCGACTGCTGCCTCATGAAATAACGCACGGAGCTGGATCCCTCGCAGACCTAAGCTGCCACCGACAAGGACACTGGCTGCCCTTGCAGGGCCAAAACCCTCCTCCAAACTGACATCAAGAAACTGGGGGGCAGACTTCTCTTTCTCAGAGAAAACGGACACTTTTAGTGTCCTGGCCCTCAGGCACTGTGCTCCCGGACGCCACCTGAAATTCCGTATGGATCGAGATTATTCGCTGACGCAAGCTGCCATCAACCAGGACTCTGGTTGCATTTGTAGGGCTAAAACATACCATCAAACCGACATCATGAATCTGGGGGCCTAAGTTTTCTTTCACGTGGAAAAGTGCCATCATTTGTATCGTAGGCCCCAGGTCTGGGAGTCGACTGCCGCCTCTTCAAATTCCGCATGGAGCAAGATCCCTCAAAGACCCAAGCTGACACCGACTAGGACACTGGCTGCCCTTGCAGGGCCAAAACCCTCCTCCAAACTGACATCAAGAAACTGGAGGCAGACTTCTCTTTCTCAGAAAAGCGGACACTTTTGTGTGACCTCAATTTTCAGCCAACTCCCGGACGCCACCTGAAATGCCGCGCGCATCAAGATCCTTCCCCACAAGCTGCCATCAACTAGAGATCTGGCTGCAGTTGTAGAATAAATGCCTCCTAAAAGCCGACATCATGGATCTGGGAGACTGAGTTTTCTTTCCGCGTGGAAAAGTGCCATTGTGTTGTTGTATCAGTTATGTCTGGGGGTCGACAGCCGCTTGCTGAAATTCCGCATGGATTAAGATTCATCGCAGACCAAAGCTGACACCGACAAGGACACTGGCTGCCCTTGCAGGGCCAAAACCCTCCTCCAAACTGACATCAAGAAACTGGGGGGCAGACTTCTCTTTCTCAGAGAAAACGGACACATTTGCGTTCCGGCCCTCAGGCACTGACTCCCGGACGCCACCTGAAATGCCGCACGGATCAAGATCCTTCCCACACCCAAGCTGCCATCAACTAGAACTCTGGCTGCAATTGTAGGGCTAAATGCCTCCTAAAAACTGGCATCATGGATCTGGGAGACTGAGTTTTCTTTCACGTGGAAAAGTGCCGTTGTTTGCATCGTAAGCCCCATGTCTGGGAATCGACTGCCGACTCATGAAATTCCGCACGGAGCTGGATTCCTCTCAGACCCAAGCTGCCATCAAAAAGAACCCTGACTGCCCTTGCAGGGCCGAAACCCTCCTCCAAACTGACATCAAGAAACTGGGGGGCAGACTTCTCTTTCTCAGAGAAAACGGACACATTTTGTGTCCCGGCCCGAAGGCATTGTGCTCCCGGATGACTCCTGAAATTCAGTATCGATCAAGATTATTCGCTGACGCAAGCTGCCATCAACCAGGACTCTGGTTGCATTTGTAGGGCTAAAACCCTCCACCAAACCGACATCATGAATCTGGGCTCCTAAGTTTTCTTTCACGTGGAAAAGTGTCATCGTTTGTATCGAAGGCCCCATGTCTGCGAGTCGACTGCCACCTCTTCAAATTCCGCATGGAGCAAGATCCCTCACAGACCCAAGCTGCCACCGACCAGGACCCTGGCTGCCCTTGCAGGGCCAAAACCCTCCTCCAAACTGACATCAAGAAACTGGGGGCAGACCTTACTTTCTCAGAGTAAAGGGACACTTTTTGTGCTCCGGCTTGAAGGCACTGTGCTCCCGGACCCCACCTGAAATGCCGCACGGATCAAGATCCTTCCCACACCCAAGCCGCCATGAACTAGAACTCTGGCTGCAATTGTAGGGCTAAATGCTTCCAAAAACTGGCATCATGGATCTGGGTGACTGAGTTTTCTTTCACGTGGAAAAGTGCCGTTGTTTGCATCGAAGGCCCCATGTCTGGGAGTTGACAGCCGCTTCATGAAATTCCGCATGGATTAAGATCCCTCACAGACCCAAGCTGCCACCGACAAGGACCCTGGCTGCCCTTGCAGGGCCAAAACCCTCCTCCAAACAAACATCAAGAAACCGGGGGGCAGACTTCTCTTTCTCAGAGAAAAGGGACACTATTTGTATCCTGGCCCGAGGGCACTGTGCTCCCGGACGCCACCTGAAATTCTGTATGAATCAAGATTATTCGCTGACGCAAGCTGCCATCAACTAGAAGTCTGGCTGCAATTGTAGGGCTAAATGCCTCCTAAAAACTGGCATCATGGATCTGGGAGACTGAGTTTTCTTTCACGTGGAAAAGTGCCGTTCTTTGCATCGAAGACCCCATGTCTGGGAGTCGACTGCCGCCTCTTCAAATTCCGCATGCAGCGAGATCCCTCACAGACCCAAGCTGCCACCGACTAGGACCCTGGCTGCCCTTGCAGGGCCAAAACCCTCCTCCAAACTGACATCAAGAAACTGGGGGCAGACTTCTCTTTCTCAGAGTAAAGGGACACTTTTTGTGTCCCGGCCCGAAGGCACTGTGCTCCCGGACCCCACCTGAAATGCCGCACGCATCAAGATCCTTCCCCCACCCAAGCTGCCATCCACTAGAACTCTGGCTGCAATTGTAGGGATAAATGCTTCCAAAAACTGGCATCATGGATCTGGGAGACTGAGTTTTCTTTCACGTGGAAAAGCGCCATTGTTTGTATCGTAGGCCCCATGTCTGGGAATCGACTGCTGCGTCATGAAATAACGCACGGAGCTGGATTTCCCGCAGACCCAAGCTGCCACCGACTAGGACCCTGGCTGCCCTTGCAGGGCCAAAACCCTCCTCCAAACTGACATCAAGAAACTGGGGGGCAGACTTCTCTTTCTTAGAGAAAACGGACACTTTTTGTGTCCTGGCCTGAAGGCACTGTGCTCCCGGATGACTCCTGAAATTCTGTATGGATCAAGATTTTTCGCTGACGCAAGCTGCCATCAACCAGGACTCTGGTTGCATTTGTAGGGATAAAACCCTCCACCAAACTGACATCATGAATCTGGGGGCCTAAGTTTTCTTTCACGTGGAAAAATGCCATCGTTTGTATCGAAGGCCCCATGTCTGGGAGTTGACGGCCGCTTGTTGAAATTCCGCATGGATTAAGATTCCTCGCAGACCCAATCTGCCACCGACTAGGACCCTGGCTGCCCTTCTAGGGCCAAACCCCTCCTCCAAACTGACATCAAGAAACTGGGGGGCAGACTTCTCTTTCTCAGAGAAAACGGACACTTTTAGTGTCCTGGCCCGAGGGCACTGTGCTCCCGGACCCCACCTGAAATTCTGTATGGATCAAGATTATTCGCTGACGCAAGCTGCCATCAACCAGGACTCTGGTTGCATTTGTAGGGCTAAAACCCTCCACCAAACCGACACCATAAATCTGGGGGCCTAACTCTTCTTTCACGTGGAAAAGTGTCATCGTTTGTATCGAAGGCCCCATGTCTGGGAGTCGACTGCCGCCTCTTCAAATTCCGCATGGAGCAAGATCCCTCGAAGACCCAAACTGCCACCGACTAGGACCCTGGCTGCCCTTGCAGGGCCAAAACCCTCCTCCAAACTGACATCAAGAAACTGGGGGGCAGAGTTCTCTTTCTCAGAGAAAAGGGACACTATTTGTGTCCCGGCCCGAAGGCACTGTTCTACCGGACGCCACCTGAAATGCCGCACGGATCAAGATCCTTCCCCCACCCAAGCTGCCATCAACTAGAAGTCTGGCTGCAATTGTAGGGCTAAATGCCTCCTAAAAACTGGCATCATGGATCTGGGAGACTGAGTTTTCTTTCACGTGGAAAAGTGCCATTGTTTGTATAGAAGGCCCCATGTCTGGGGGTCGACAGCCGCTTGCTGATATTCCGCATGGATTAAGATTCATCGCAGACCCAAGCTGCCACCGACAAGGACACTGGCTGCCCTTGCAGGGCCAAAACCCTCCTCCAAACTGACATCAAGAAACTGGGGGGCAGACTTCTCCTTCTCAGAAAAAACGGACACTTTTTGTGTCCTGGCCCGAAGGCACTGTGCTCCCGGACGCCACCTGAAATTCCGTATGGATCGAGATTATTCGCTGACGCAAGCTGCCATCAACCAGGACTCTGGTTGCATTTGTAGGGCTAAAACCCTCCACCAAACCGACATCATGAATCTGGGGGCCTAACTTTTCTTTCACGTGGAAAAGTGCCATCATTTGTATCGTAGGCCCCATGTCTGGGAGTCGACTGCCGCCTCTTCAAATTCCGCATGGAGCAAGATCCCTCACAGACCAAGCTGCCTCCGACATAGGACCTGGCTGCCCTTGCAGGGCCAAAACCCTCCTCCAAACTGACATCAAGAAACTGGGGGGCAGAGTTCTCTTTCTCAGAGAAAAGGGACACTTTTTGTGCTCCGGCCCGAAGGCACTGTGCTCCCGGACGCCACCTGAAATGCCGCACGGATCAAGATCCTTCCCAGACCCAAGCTGCCATCAACTAGAACTCTGGCTGCAATTGTAGGGCTAAATGCCTCCTAAAAACTGGCATCATGGATCTGGGAGACTGAGTTTTCTTTCACGTGGAAAAGCGCCATTTTTTGTATCGTAGGCCCCATGTCTGGGTGTCGACTGCCGACTCTTTAAATAACGCACGGAGCTGGATTTCTCGCAGACCCAAGCTGCCACTGACTAGGACCCTGGCTGCCCTTGGAGGGCCAAAACCCTCCTGCAAACTGACATCAAGAAACTGGGGGGCAGTGTTGGGAAATGGCCATTTCTGGCTGCACAGACATAAGGTATAAGTGAGCAATCCAGGCTCCATAGACAAGTGTTAGGCCTCTGCTCAAGGTTGTTCTCAAAACAACTGTGGGAAAGGGAGACATGAGAGCTGTAAACAAGGTGCAGGTGTCTAGAGATTAGCTTGGCAGAAGAAACTGTTGATGTTATTGCCTTCTGAGACCAGTTTGTGTGTTAATTAGATTAGAGAAAGATCCTGTGTGAAACTTCTGTAAGTGAATAATATTTTGAGCACGTAAGGTAGTATAAGTATGTGCACTGTCTGACAATAAACGAGCTTGATTTATGAATCACATTGGATCGTTCGTCTTGCTCCTCTCGCCGACAAATGGTGACCCCGACGTGCGCGACAGAGACGGAGTCGACGTGCGGGACCGGACCGGCGGGATCGGGAAAGCACCAGTAAGCAGCAACCGGGGAGCGAAGATCTATACCCTTTGCGCGGCGAAGGGGGGATCCGATCGCTCGGACCTCGGAGAGGGGTCCGCCGCCCGAGAACGGCTACACTCGGAAAGGCTGCGTGGCGATTGCGATCGGCGCATAGACGCGGCGCAGAAAGACGCGGAGGGGCCAGCGCGGAGGGACGCGGAGGCCACTGCGATCAGCCTGGAGAGGTTAACCAGCTGGACGAATATGGATACGCAGGTAGCCGTAGACTTATTAACACGCTTTTTAGAAAAGCGAAGAGTCAGCGAAGAGACCCTAAAGCAGGTGGCAGGATTAGCTACATTGGGGATGGCAAAGGGTTGTTTCGGGGACCCTACCAGGATTTTTGACCTGCCAGAATGGCGGACGTATGGTGATCAGTTGTTTGAGGGAATTCTAGACAGCAACAAGGTAGGCGCGGCACTCGGGAAGCCCTGGAGGGAGGTAACGACCTGTTTGCAAAGATATCAGGCAGAGAAAAAAGTTGCAGCCGTTGCCACGGCAAAACTAGAAGGAATCACGGAAGGGAGCGGGAGGACTCTGGGAGGTGAGCGCCCTATCCCGGGAATGCTCGGCATTGGTAACGAAACGCCCAGCCTGCCGGCAGTAGGGAGGTGTGTGCTGCGGGGGGTGCACGGCTCGCCGCCCGAGCACGGCGTTGCCCCGGAGGCGGCCGCTGTTTGCGCGGAGCAATCGGCCGCCCCGGCGCCCGCGCCGCCGCAGCCGGAGGAGGGGTGTCCGCCCCTCCCCTGTGCACCGGCCGAACCACAGGAGGAAGATCAGCCGGCTTTGCCCCCCACCCCTGGGCGATTCTATGCCTTCTCGCCCGGTGCGAGGAAGCAGTGTCCCTTCTCGGCAGGAGCAGCCGCCGGCGCGCCAGCCGCCGCTCGCGCCCCCCCCCCTCGCTGGGTGGAGGTGGAGGCGGGGGCGCTGCTCCGTTTCGCGCGGAGGAAGGGAGACGCAGAATTAGCTAGGCGAAGGTGGAACAGAAAGCTTTGGAAGAGGGCGATGAAAAACTAGCTCAGGACGTTAGAACTTTAAGCCGAGGAGAAGCGGCGTTTCCAGTGCTCTTTGAGTCCCTGCAGGATGACAGGGTATCCGCGGCTATCACAGCTGGGGTGCCGCAGTGGAGGCAAGGGGCACTGTTACGCCAGTGTGTTTTAGAAAATTGTAATCAGCAGACGCTGCCCGCAGACACCTCCATTCAGGTCATGTTAGAAAGGATGAGCCAAGTGCCGGTGGGAATGCAGACATTTATAGCAGACATTTATAGCAGAAATAGTCACCGCCATGGGAGACAAAAGAGGTGAAATGATAGCCCCTGCCAGACGCAGGCCCTTAGCACAGAGGCGGGAGGGTCGCGCCTAGGCAGAGAGCCCCGGTGCTTCAGGTCTGGGGAAGAGGACGGAAGGGATGGAGATAGATGAAGGACAGCTGACAGTCCAGGACCTCTTCTAACTTATAATCGCTGTGAGAAAATTGAACTGTGATAATTCCGCTATGCGGAATCTCCTAAAATGGACTTGAGACTGTAGATTAACCCTGAGAGCGAGAGTGGCCTTTCAAATACCCGGCTGAGAGACAATTAAAAAGGGCGCTGTGAGACATGTTCAGTGATAACCGGACAGCCGCCCCCGAGACTGTGAAAACAGCTTTGCAATCGGACTCGCTTCTACAATCCGTCAGGGAAAAAGGGACAGAAAAGTGGTGAAAGTGATGTACTGGAAAAATTTCTACATGTTTAAAAGGTTAGAGAGCTCGACCCGCGAGCCTCCAACGGCGCCCCCCCCCCATGCCACATCCCCCAGAATTGGGGGGAGATGGCCAGAAGGAGCAAATTGCTGCCTGGGAACAGTGGCTGGACATCAGAGAACAGAGCCTCCAGCTCCTGACCATCATGGCTGACTGAATCCTTCTCGCTTTTCTGTTTATTCATCTCTATCTGAATCCGAGGAAGTTACTGCTCCTCAAAGTCGTTGAGAACTTTCAGGACCTCTCCTTTTTTCTTCTTTAGCTGCAGATGCATCTCCTAGAACACTGCTTCCAGAGTTCCAGGGAAAGGTGTCTGCCCGCCCCCGCAGCAGTTTCGGATTTCTCCTCGCAGCGGTTTCGGATTTCTCCCCGCGGCCGCTGCAGTAAGCAGCGGCTCCTGCCCGGCGGTCCCTGCCCTCGGCTCCTGCCCTCGGCTCCGGCGGCATCTCAGTGCGCCGGGGGTGTGAGGCTGTGGAGCCGGCAGCGGTGGTGACACGGCGCGGCAACAGCCACGGTTTTTCTGTGCGCCGGGCGGGCAGCGAGGAACCTCTTTTCCCAGCATCGACTAAGTAACAACAGTTTTCCCTAGCCACCGGGACCGCGCGCAGCTCACTTGCTGGCACCGGAAAACGGGAAGGAGAGCGCGGCTGCCCGCCGTGCTCCAACAGTACCGGCCCAGCACTCCCTGCGCCTGCACCCTCGACCGCTGGTGCTCCTGAGTCAACCCCTGGGTGCACTTTTAATGGGTCGTTTTTCTGCAAGTATCAAAGACTGTTCCTATTGTCTCGTATACTTGCTGCTGACTTTACTGGTGGAATCTGTGTTAACGAGAAGAAATCTGGGAAATCTAGGTTGCTGCCAGACTTGCACTTATTCAGTGCAAAAAAGAAAAAGGGGGAGACGGGGAGGACAGAGAAAGTGAGAATGCTGGAATGACTGCTCACAAGCGTCCAGCCCACAACAACAATTCAGCAAAAACAAAGGATGGAAAACGTGGCAGAACTGATCCAGAGAGGACACAGCAGAGTTGTACACCTAACAGGCTGGGGCCAAAGCGGGGCCGGGGCCAAGGCCGAGCAGAATAAGGAAGTTTAGGCAAAATGTAAACTGAATAATAAACTAGAAGAAACATTTGAATAAATAATATGTGCAAACTTGCAGACTACATATTAAGAAATGTTTAAGTTAGATTTTCCTTGAAAGACTCTTGAAAGTTAAAGTTAAGTAGTGTATCTTTTATTAAAAAAAAAAAAAAAAAAAAAATTTATAATGTAAAAGTAAGACAAGAAGATTGCTTGTTGGAGCAAAACTCAGCAGTTTGTTTCTTATAGTGATAGTATTAGAATAAGATTTCAAATATTTCTGTCTTGATTTTTTCATTCTGCAAAATCCTGCATGTTTTAGAGTGGTAAGCCTTAGTAGCAGAATTTGTCAGGAAATGTATACCTTTGTATTGTTTGTTAATTAATGATGGGAATTGTCTTGCTAGATAGAAATGAATGACTGGAATTGTAATCTGTTCTTACTGTTTTTCCTGTTTTACTTTGTTTCAATGAGTGTTTGAGTTTTATACCTACAGCTGAACTTAGAAGTACAGTGATCTCGGAGAAGATGGAGCAAAGAAAGGATGGATCTGTGTGCTTGCAGCTTGCAACACTGTTTTCAAACATATCCCAAGCGATCACCCCTGGTGTATTAGTACTTATAAATATATTGTTAAAGTTTAAATGCTATTAGGTTTGTTAAGTTCTGTTACAGTTAAGTATTACAACTAGATTTTATAAGAGTTAACTACAACTATACATAGCTATGTGTGTTATAGCAAGGATTAGGTTCTGTTAAGATTACGTACGTAAACTCATGCATATGCAATCTTTTAATTATCATGTTCATGGTACCATGGTCTTTTTAGTCAAAAGTGTTTGGCAAAGTCTGTTATTTTACAGTCTGCACAACCTGTGTTATGTTTGTGTAACTGTCTCTATTATTTGCTCAGATTTAAGTAACCTTCTTAGTTGTTGTTTCTAACAGTTTTCTCATAAGATCTGTGTTAGGGAAATCCCTCCAGTTAGAGCCCTGGCCCTGGCCAAGCCTTGACTCTCCCTGGTCGGACATCTACCAATGGACCCAGGTGTTTCTGCATCCAAATCATATTTAAGTCGGGTTTGACTTAATAATTGGAATTTATATCAGCTGTATCCTTTTTGGGGTGGACCTGGAGACCCTATCCAGAAGGGCTTTCCATGTCTTCACTGAAACAAGGCAGCTGTTGCAGACCCTGGATGTTAGCATAGTATTCTAGACTTCAGTAAGGTATTAACCTAATTGACAGCCTTCAGAGACGAAGCAATTGAGACTAATTCACAAGATCACCTTAGAATGTTTAGCACATAGGTGTTGGAAGTATTCTTATGTCTAGTTATGTGTGTTTCTTACTGCGCTACCTATGACAAATGGCTGGTAATGCCATAAACAAACTCATACTGATTAAAACAGAAAGGGGAATTGTAAGGTTGCAAGTATGTGTGTTAAATCACGAAAAAGATACAGATAATTGTACACTTAAAGTACGCCTTTAAGAGACTGGTTAACAAGCTTAAGTTTTAAAGACTGATTAGTGAACTTTGTAAAAATGGAATTGATAGTTTTAGTAATTATTATAATCATAAGTGTATTATTGCCATGTGTAGTTAAGTATTTGATGAATACAGTAGAAGAAAAAAAAAGGTGTAAACCAGGCCTGGATTGCTCAAAGAAAAGAAGGGGGATATGTTGGGAAATGGCCATCTCTAAGTGAGCAATCCAGGCCCCTCAGATGAAAGCAAGGCCGGAGAAGCTCATGGTACCTTTCACCAAAATGCGAAGGGACTTTTTCGCCAGTTTAAGATAACAATGCAGGAAGCAAAAGGCATTGTAAGAGCCTGCCCCGGCTGTAGCCGCCATGGCCCAGGGCTGGGCTTGGTGTGGGTCCCCGGGGCTTGGGCCCGTGTGAACTCTAGCCTTTCAGTGTATGGAGATACTCGTGTATGGTGCAATTATACCTCCCCCAACATTTCCCATTCTACTAATCAACCCTTGAAATTACCTAGTGGCATGTTTTTCATTTGTGGAGATTGAGCCTGGCCAGGTATCCCCTCCAAAATAAAAGGGGGACCCTGTTCTCTTGGAAGGTTGACATTGCTGACCCCTAACACCTCGATGATTCTTAATAAGCTTCGACAGCACCATCTCAGGCGCTTGAAACGCTTTGTACACGGCTTTGCTGCTGATTGCAAATCTAATGTCGAGTTTTGGTCGCCTGCTGCTATTATTGCAGCCTCCTTCCTTGCTCCAGGAGTGGCCTCAGCTGGGGCCTTGGCCCAATTGAACAAACTAGGTTGTTGGCTCTCCAAACAAACAAACGCTACATCTAAAGCAATTTCAGACTTGTTGCTTGATGTGGATTCTGTGAGACACGCCACGTTGCAAAATAGAGCCGCAATAGACTTTTTATTGTTGGCACAAGGACATGGGTGTGAAGAATTTGAGGGAATGTGTTGCATGAATCTCTCTGATCATTCTAATTCAATACATGCACAGTTAAAAATTTTGACTCAGCTCACCCAGCAATTGCAAGTGAGCAATAACTTAGGAATAGCTAAATGGTTGTCCTCATTGGGCATCACAGGTTGGATCCAAACCTTGTTATTTGAAGGCCTTCGGTTGTGTGTTGTTGTTATTGTGTTTATAATAATTGTTAAGATTGTGTATAGCTGTTTAATGAAACAAGTAACCAAAGTGACCCACAATGCTTTGCTTGCAAAAGAGGAACAAGGAGGAATTGTTGAAAAATGGCTCCATGACCAGGGCCATGGGTCGCTAGAGGGCTTGTGCAAAGAAGACCCAGTTTAACTGGGAAAAGACTGAAGTAGATAATAAGAGTAACATTGCCTTTAAGAAATTGATTGACTGATATAAGTTTTAAAAATAGATGATGAATGAAGTTTATTAAGATAAGATTGATAGTTTTAATAGTTATTACAATCATAAGAGTAAAAGTGCCATAAGTTCAGTTAAGTTTAAGTGTTGCTAAATTTAAGTGATGTTAGGTTAAAGTTTATTGATTTTAAATTCTGTTAAACTCTATTAAGGTTAGGTTCTGTTAAATTTAAGTTCTGCTAAATATAAGTGTTAAGTTCAAGTGAAGTTAAGTTTAAGTGATTATAGATAAGTCTTAAGGACTGTTAAAGTTAAGTGCTGTTAAGTTTCATTTCTGTTAAGTTCAAGTGTTAATTAGTTTATAATGTTAAGTATTTGATAAATAATAGAAAAATATAAACATGGTCTGGATTGCTCAAAGAAAAGAAGGGGGATATGTTGGGAAATGGCCATTTCTGGCTGCACAGACATAAGGTATAAGTGAGCAATCCAGACTCCATAGACAAGTGTTAGGCCTCTGCTCAAGGTTGTTCTCAAAACAACTGTGGGAAAGGGAGACATGAGAGCTGTAAACAAGGTGCAGGTGTCTAGAGATTAGCTTGGCAGAAGAAACTGTTGATGTTATTGCCTTCTGAGACCAGTTTGAGTGTTAATTAGATTAGAGAAAGATCCCGGGTGAAACTTCTGTAAGTGAATAATATTTTGACCACGTAAGGTAGTATAAGTATGTGCACTGTCTGACAAAAAACGAGCTTGATTTATGAATCACATTGGATCGTCGTCTTGCTCCTCTGGCCGACAGGGCAGACATCTCTTTCTCAGAGAAAACAGACACTTTTTGTGCCCCGGCCCGAAGGCACTGTGCTCCCGGACCCCACCTGAAATTCTGTATGGATCAAGATTATTCGCTGACGCAAGCTGCCATCAACCAGGACTCTGGTTGCATTTGTAGGGATAAAACCCTCCACCAAACCGACATCATGAATCTGGGCTCCTAAGTTTTCTTTCACGTGGAAAAATGCCATCGTTTGTATCGAAGGCCCCATGTCTGGGAGTCGACTGCCGCCTCTTCAAATTCCGCATGGAGCAAGATCCCTCACAGACACAAGCTGCCACCGACTAGGACCCTGGCTGCCCTTGCAGGGCCAAAACCCTCCTCCAAACTGACATCAAGAAACTGGGGGGCAGAGTTCTCTTTCTCAGAGAAAAGGGACACTTTTTGTGTCCCGGCCCTAAGGCACTGTGCTCCCGGACGCCACCTGAAATGCCGCACGGATCAAGATCCTTCCCAGACCCAAGCTGCCATCAACTAGAACTCTGGCTGCAATTGTAGGGCTAAATGCCTCCTAAAAACTGGCATCATGGATCTGGGAGACTGAGTTTTCTTTCACGTGGAAAAGTGCCGTTCTTTGCATCGAAGGCCCCATGTCTGGGAGTTGACAGCCGCTTGTTGAAATTCCGCATGGATTAATATTCCTCGCAGACCCAAGCTGCCACAGACTACGACCATGGCTGCCCTTGCAGGGCCAAAACCCTCCTCCAAACTGACATCAAAAAACTGGGGGGCAGACTTCTCTTTCTCAGAGAAAAGCGACACTTTTAGTGTCCTGGCCCGAAGGCACTGTGCTCCCGGACGCCACCTGAAATTCCGTATGGATCGAGATTATTCGGTGACGCAAGCTGCCATCAACCAGGACTCTGGTTGCATTTGTAGGGATAAAACCCTCCACCAAACCGACATCATGAATCTGGGGGCCTAACTTTTCTTTCAGTGGAAAAGTGCCATCGTTTGTATCGTAGGCCCCATGTCTGGGAGTCGACTGCCGCCTCTTCAAATTCCGCATGGAGCAAGATCCCTCAAAGACCCAAGCTGCCACCGACTAGGACCCTGGCTGCCCTTGCAGGGCCAAAACCCTCCTCCAAACTGACATCAAGAAACTGGGGGGCAGAGTTCTCTTTCTCAGAGAAAAGGGACACTTTTTGTGTCCCGGCCCTAAGGCACTGTGCTCCCGGACGCCACCTGACACCGCACGGATCAAGATCCTTCCCAGACCCAAGCTGCCATCAACCAGAACTCTGGTTGCAATTGTAGGGCTAAATGCCTCCTAAAAACGTGCATCATGGATTTGGGAGACTGAGTTTTCTTTCACGTGGAAAAGTGCCATCATTTGTATCGTAGGCCCCATATCTGGGAGTTGAAAGCCGCATGCTGAAATTCCGCATGGATTAAGATTCCTCGCAGACCCAAGCTGACACCGACAAGGACACTGGCTGCCCTTGCAGGGCCAAAACCCTCCTCCAAACTGACATCAAGAAACTGGGGGGCAGACTTCTCTTTCTCAGAGAAAAGCGACACTTTTTGTGTCCCAACCCTAAGACACTGTGCTCCCGGACGCCACCTGAAATACTGTATTGATCAAGATTATTCGCTGACGCAAGCTGCCATCAACCAGGACTCTGGTTGCATTTGTAGGGCTAAAACCCTCCACCAAACCGACACCATGAATCTGGGGGCCTAAGTTTTCTTTCACGTGGAAAAGTGCCATCATTTGTATCGTAGGCCCCCTGTCTGGGAGTCGACTGCCGCCTCTTCAAATTCCGCATGGCGCAAGATCCCTCACAGACCCAAGCTGCTACCGACAGGGACCCTGGCTGCCCTTGCAGGGCCAAAACCCTCCTCCAAACTGACATCAAGAAACTGGGGGGCAGAGTTCTCTTTCCCAGAGAAAAGGGACACTTTTTGTGTCCCAGCCCTAAGGCACTCTGCTCCCGGACGCCACCTGAAATTCCGTATGGATCAAGATTCCTGGCTGACGCAAGCTGCAATCAACTAGAAGTCTGGCTGCAATTGTAGGGCTAAATGCCTCCTAAAAACTGGCATCATGGATTTGGGAGACTGAGTTGTCTTTCACGTGGAAAAGTGCCATCATTTGTATCGAAGGCCCCATGTCTTGGAGTTGACAGCCCCATGCTGAAATTCTGCATGGATTAACATTCCTCGCAGACCCAAGCTACCACCGAGAAGGACCCTGGCTGCCCTTGCAGGGCCAAAACCCTCCTCCAAACTGACATCAAGAAACTGGGGGGCAGACTTCTCTTTCTAAGAGAAAACGGACACTGTTTGTGTCCCAGCCCGAAGGCACTGTGCTCCCGGATGACTCCTGAAATTCTGTATGGATTGAGATTATTCGCTGACGCAAGCTGCCATCAACCAGGACTCTGGTTGCATTTGTAGGGCTAAAACCCTCCACCAAACTGACATCATGAATCTCGGAGCCAAACTTTTCTTTCACGTGGAAAAGTGTCATCGTTTGTATCGAAGGCCCCATGTCTGAGAGTCGACTGCTGCCTCATGAAATAACGCACGGAGCTGTATTCCTCGCAGACCTAAGCTGCCACCGACAAGGACACTGGCTGCCCTTGCAGGGCCAAAACCCTCCTCCAAACTGACATCAAGAAAGTGGGGGGCAGAGTTCTCTTTCCCAGAGAAAAGGGACACTTTTTGTGTCCCAGCCCTAAGGCACTGTGCCCCGGACCCCACCTGAAATTCCGTATGATCGAAGATTATTCCGCTACGCAAGCTGCCATCAACCAGGACTCTGGTCTGCATTGTAGGCTAAAACCCTCACAACCGACATCAGAATCTGGGGGCCAAACTTTCTTTCACGGTGGAAAAAGTGTATCGTTTGATCGTAGGCCCCATGTCTGATGAGTCGACTGCCGCCCTTCAAATTCCGCATGGATCAAGATTCCCCACAGACCCAAGCTGCCACCGACACGGAGCCTGGCTGCCCTTGCAGGGCCAAAACCCTCCTCCAAACTGACATCAAGAAACTGGGGGGCAGAGTTCTCTTTCTCAGAGTAAAGGGACACTTTTTGTGTCCCGGCCCGAAGGCATTGTTCTCCCGGACGCCACCTGAAATGCCGCACGCATCAAGATCCTTCCCCCACCCAAGCTGCCATCAACTAGAAGTCTGGCTGCAATTGTAGGGCTAAATGCCTCCTAAAAACTGGCATCATGGATCTGGGAGACTGAGTTTTCTTTCACGTGGAAAAGTGCCATTGTTTGTATCGAAGGCCCCATGTCTGGGGTTCGACAGCCGCTTGCTGAAATTCTACATGGATTAAGATTCATCGCAGACCCAAGCTGCCACCGACAAGGACACTGGCTGCCCTTGCAGGGCCAAAACCCTCCTCCAAACTGACATCAAGAAACTGGGGGGCAGAGCTCTCTTTCTCAGAGAAAAGGGACGCTTTTGTGTCCCGGCCCTAAGGCACTCTGCTCCCGGACGCCACCTGAAATGCCGCATGGATCAAGATTATTCGCTGACGCAACTGCCCATCAACCAGGACTCTGGTTGCATTTGTAGGGCTAAAACCCTCCACCAAACCGAACACCATGATCTGTAGGCCTAACTTTCTTTCAGGGGATAGTGCCATCGTTGATTGTAGGCCCCCATGTCTGGGAAGTCGACTGGCCGCCTCTTCAAATTCCGCATGGAGCAATTATCCCTCAAAACCCAAGCTGCCACCGACTAGACCCTGGCTGCCCTTGCAGGGCCAAACCCTCCTCCAAACTGACATCAAGAAACTGGGGGGTAGAGTTCTCTTTCTCAGAGAAAAGGACACTTTTTTTGTCGTGGCCCTAAGGCACTGTGCTCCCGGACGCCACGTGAATTTCCGTATGGATCAAGATTTTTTGCTGACGCAAGCTGCCATTAACCAGGACTCTGGTTGCATTTGTAGGGCTAAAACCCTCCACCAAACCGACATCATGAATCTGGGGGCCTAAGTTTTCTTTCACGTGGAAAAGTGCCATCATTTGTATCGTAGGCCCATGTCTGGGAGTCGACTGCCGCCTCTTCCAATTCCGCATGGAGCAAGATCCCTCAGAGACCCAAGCGGCCACCGACTAGGACTCTGGCTGCCCTTGCAGGACCAAAACCCTCCTCCAAACTGACATCAAGAAACTGGGGGGCAGAGTTCTCTTTCTCAGAGAAAACAGACACTTTTTGTGCCCCTGCCCGAAGGCACTGTTTTACCGGACGCCACCTGAAATGCCGCACGCATCAAGATCCTTCCCAGACCCAAGCTGCCATCAACTAGAACTCTGGCTGCAATTGTAGGGCTAAATGCCTCCTAAAAACTGGCATCATGGATCTGGGAGACTGAGTTTTCTTTCACGTGGAAAAGTGCCATTGTTTGTATCGAAGGCCCCATGTCTGGGGGTCGACAGCCGCTTGCTAAAATTCCGTATGGATTAAGATTCATCGCAGACCCAAGCTGACACCAACAAGGACCCTGGCTGCCCTTGCAGGGCCAAAACCCTCCTCCAAACTGACATCAAGAAACTGGGGGGCAGAGTTCTCTTCTCAGAGAAAACCGACAGTTTTTGTGTCCCGGCTCTAAGGCACTGTGCTCCCGGACGCCACCTGAAATGCCACACGGATCAAGATCCTTCCCAGACCCAAGCTGCCATCAACTAGAACTCTGGCTGCAATTGTAGGGCTAAATGCCTCCTAAAAACTGGCATCATGGATCTGGGAGACTGAGTTTTCTTTCACGTGGAAAAGTGCCATTGTTTTTATCGAAGGCCCCATGTCCGGGGTTCGACAGCTGCTTGCTGAAATTCTGCATGGATTAAGATTCCTCGCAGACCCAACCTGCGGCCGACAAGGACCCTGGCTGCCCTTGCAGGGCCAAAACCCTCCTCCAAACTGACATCAAGAAACTGGGGGGCAGACTTCTCTTTCTTAGAGAAAACGGACACTTTTTGTGTCCCAGCCCGAAGGCACTGTGCTCCCAGATGACTCCTGAAATTCTGTATGGATCGAGATTATTCGCTGACGCAAGCTGCCATCAACCAGGACTCTGGTTGCATTTGTAGGGATAAAACCCTCCACCAAACCGACATCATGAATCTGAGGGCCAAACTTTTCTTTCACGTGGAAAAGTGTCATCGTTTGTATCGAAGGCCCCATGTCTGAGAGTCGACTGCTGCCTCATGAAATAACGCACGGAGCTGGATCCCTCGCAGACCTAAGCTGCCACCGACAAGGACACTGGCTGCCCTTGCAGGGCCAAAACCCTCCTCCAAACTGACATCAAGAAACTGGGGGGCAGACTTCTCTTTCTCAGAGATAACGGACACTTTTTGTGTCCTGGCCCTCAGGCACTGTGCTCCCGGACGCCACCTGAAATTCCGTATGGATCGAGATTATTCGCTGACGCAAGCTGCCATCAACCAGGACTCTGGTTGCATTTGTAGGGCTAAAACCCTCCACCAAACCGACATCATGAATCTGGGGGCCTAAGTTTTCTTTCACGTGGAAAAGTGCCATCATTTGTATCGCAGGCCCCCTGTCTGGGAGTCGACTGCCGCCTCTTCAAGTTCCGCATGGAACAAGATCCCTCACAGACCCAAGCTGCCACGACTAGGACCCTGGCTGCCCTTGCAGGGCCAAAACCCTCCTCCAAACTGAAATCAAGAAAGTGGGGGGCAGAGTTCTCTTTCTCAGAGAAAAGGGACACTTTTTGTGTCCCGGCCCTAAGGCACTCTGCTCCCGGACGCCACCTGAAAATTCCGTATGGATCAAGATTACTGGCTGACGCAAGCTGCCATCAACTAGAACTCTCGCTGCAATTGCAGGGCTAAAAGCCTCCTAAAAACTGGCATCATGGATTTGGGAGACTGAGTTTTCTTTCACGTGGAAAAGTGCCATCATTTGTATCGTAGGCCCCATGTCTGAGAGTCGACAGCCGCCTCTACAAATTCCGCATGGAGCAAGATCCCTCACAGACCCAAGCTGCCACTGACAAGGACCCTGGCTGCCCTTGCAGGGCCAAAACCCTCCTCCAAACTGACATCAAGAAAGTGGGGGGCAGAGTTCTCTTTCTCAGAGAAAAGGGACACATTTTGTGTCCCAACCCTTAGGCACTGTTCTCCCGGACGCCTCCTGAAATTCTGTATGGATCGAGATTATTCGCTGACGCAAGCTGCCATCAACCAGGACTCTGGTTGCATTTGTAGGGCTAAAACCCTCCACCAAACCGGCATCATGAATCTAGGGGACTAAGTTCTCTTTCACGTGGAAAAGTGTCATCGTTTGTATCGTAGACCCCTTGTCTGAGAGTCGACTGCTGCCTCTTCAAATTCCGCACGGAGCTGGATTCCTCGCAGACTCAAGCTGCCACCGACAAGGACACTGGCTGCCCTTGCAGGGCCAAAGCCCTCCTCCAAACTGACATCAAGAAACTGGGGGGCAGACTTCTCTTTCTCAGGGAAAACGGACACTTTTTGTGTCCCGGCCCGAAGGCATTGTTCTCCCGGACACCACCTGAAATGCCGCACAGATCAAGATCCTTCCCACACCCAAGCTGCCATCAACTAGAACTCTGGCTGCAATTGTAGGGCTAAATGCCTCCTAAAAACTGGCATCATGGATCTGGGTGACTGAGTTTTCTTTCACGTGGAAAAGTGCCGTTGTTTGCATCGTAAGCCCAATGTCTGGGAATCGACTGCCGACTCATGAAATTCCGCACGGAGTTGGATTCCTCTCAGACCCAAGATGCCATCAAAAAGAACCCTGACTGCCCTTGCAGGGCCAAAACCCTTCTCCAAACTGACATCAAGAAACTGGGGGGCAGACTTCTCTTTCTCAGAGAAAACGGACACTTTTTGTGTCCCAATCCTAAGGCACTGTGCTCCCGGATGACTCCTGAAATTCTGTATCGATCAAGATTATTCGCTGACGCAAGCTGCCATCAACCAGGACTCTGGTTGAATTTGTAGGGCTAAAACCCTCCACCAAACCAACATCATGAATCTGGGCTCCTAAGTTTTCTTTCACGTGGAAAAATGCCATCGTTTGTATCGAAGACCCAATGCCTGGGAGTCGACTGCCACCTCTTCAAATTCCGCATGGAGCAAGATCCCTCACAGACCCAAGCTGCCACCGACCAGGACCCTGGCTGCCCTTGCAGGGCCAAAACCCTCCTCCAAACTGACATCAAGAAACTGGGGGGCAGACTTCTCTTTCTCACAGAAAAGGGACACTTTTTGTGTCTTGGCCCTCAGGTTCTGTGCTCCCGGACGCCACCTGAAATGCCGCACGCATCAAGATCCTTCCCACACCCAAGCTGCCATCAACTAGAACTCTGGCTGCAATTGTAGGGCTAAATGCCTCCTAAAAACTGGCATCATGGATCTGGGAGACTGAGTTTTTTTTCACGTGGAAAGGCGCCATTTTTTGTATCGTAGGCCCCATGTCTGGGAATCGACTGCTGCCTCATGAAATAACGCACGGAGCTGGATTTCTCGCAGACCCAAGCTGCCACCGACTAGGACCCTGGCTGCCCTTGCAGGGCCAAAACCCTCCTCCAAACTGACATCAAGAAACTGGGGGGCAGACTTCTCTTTCTCAGAGAAAAGGGACACTTTTTGTGTCCCGGCCCGAAGGCACTGTGCTCCCGGATGACTCCTGAAATTCTGTATGGATCAAGATTATCCGCAGACGCAAGCTGCCATCAACCAGGACTCTGGTTGCATTTGTAGGGATAAAACCCTCCACCAAACTGACATCAAGAAACTGGGGGGCAGACTTCTCTTTCTCAGAGAAAAGGGACACATTTTGTGTCCCAACCCTTAGGCACTGTTCTCCCGGACGCCTCCTGAAATTCTGAATGGATCGAGATTATTCGCTGACGCAAGCTGCCATCAACCAGGACTCTGGTTGCATTTGTAGGGCTAAAACCCTCCACCAAACCGACATCATGAATCTAGGGGACTAAGTTTTCTTTCACGTGGAAAAGTGTCATCGTTTGTATCGTAGACCCCTTGTCTGAGAGTCGACTGCTGCCTCTTCAAATTCCGCACGGAGCTGGATTCCTCGCAGACTCAAGCTGCCACCGACAAGGACACTGGCTGCCCTTGCAGGGCCAAAACCCTCCTCCAAACTGACATCAAGAAACTGGGGGGCAGACTTCTCTTTCTCAGGGAAAACGGACACTTTTTGTGTCCCGGCCCGAAGGCATTGTTCTCCCGGACACCACCTGAAATGCCGCACAGATCAAGATCCTTCCCCCACCCAAGCTGCCATCAACTAGAACTCTGGCTGCAATTGTAGGGCTAAATGCCTCCTAAAAACTGGCATCATGGATCTGGGAGACTGAGTTTTCTTTCACGTGGAAAAGTGCCATTGTTGGTAACGAAGGCCCCATGTCTGGGAGTCGACTGCCCCTTGCTGAAATTCCGCAAGAATTAAGATTCATCGCAGACCCAATCTGCCACCGACAAGGACACTGCCTGCCCTTGCAGGGCCAAAACCCTCCTCCAAACTGACATCAAGAAACTGGGGGGCAGAGTTCTCTTTCTCAGAGAAAAGGGGCACTTTTTGTGTCCCGGGCCTCAGGCACTGTGCTCCCGGACGCCACCTGAAATGCCGCACGCATCAAGATCCTTCCAACACCCAAGCTGCCATCAACTAGAACTCTGGCTGCAATTGTAGGGCTAAATGCCTCCTAAAAACTGGCATCATGGATCTGGGAGACTGAGTTTTCTTTCACGTGGAAAAGTGCCGTTGTTTGCATCGTGGGCCCCATGTCTGGGAATCGACTGCCGACTCATGAAATTCCGCACGGAGCTTGATTCCTCCCATACACAAGCTGCCATCAAAAAGAACCCTTACTGCCCTTGCAGGGCCAAAACCCTCCTCCAAACTGACATCAAGAAACTGGGGGGCAGACTTCTCTTTCTCAGAGAAAACGGGACACTTTGTGTTCCCAATCCTTAAGGCATCTCTCCATCGTCACCTGAAATTCGTGTATCGATCAAGATTATTCGCCTGACGCACAGCCTGCCATCAACCAGCCGACTCTGGTTGCAAAATTTTTTGTTTAGGCTTTAAAAATTCCCCCTTTTTTTTTCCCCCCCCCAACCAAAAAAAAAACCCGACCCCCATTTTTTTTCATGGGAAAAAATTTTTTTTTTTTTTTTTTTTTTTTTTTTTTCTGGGGTCTAAGTTTACTTTAACGTCGAAAAGTGCCATCGTTTGTATCGTAGGCCCCAGGTCTGGGAATCGACTGCCGCCTCTTCAAATTCCGCACGGAGCAAGATCCCTCACAGACCCAAGCTGCCACCGACTAGGACCCTGGCTGCCCTTGCAGGGCCAAAACCCTCCTCCAAACTGACATCAAGAAAGTGGGGGGCAGAGTTCTCTTTCTCAGAGAAAAGGGACACTTTTTGTGTCCTGGCCCTAAGGCACTGTGATCCCGGACGCCACCTGAAGTGCCGCACGGAACAAGATCCTTTCCAGACCCAAGCTGCCATCAACTAGAACTCTGGCTGCAATTGTAGGGCTAAATGCCTCCTAAAAACTGGCATCATGGATCTGGGAGACTGAGTTTTCTTTCACGTGGAAAAGTGCAGTTCTTTGTATCGAAGGCCCCATGTCTGAGAGTCGACAGCCGCCTCATGATATTCTGCATGAATTAAGATTCTTCGCAGACCCAAGCTGCCACCGACAAGGACACTGGCTGCCCTTGCACGGCCAAAACCCTCCTCCAAACTGACATCAAAAAACTGGGGGGCAGAGCTCTCTTTCTCAGAGGAAAGCGACACTTTTAGTGTCCTGGCCCGAGGGCACTGTGCTCCCGGACGCCACCTGAAATTCTGTATGAATCAAGATTATTCGCTGACGCAAGCTGCCATCAACTAGAAGTCTGGCTGCAATTGTAGGGCTAAATGCCTCCTAAAAACTGGCATCATGGATCTGGGAGACTGAGTTTTCTTTCACGTGGAAAAGTGTCATCGTTTGTATCGAAGACCCCATGTCTGGGTGTCGACTGCCACCTCTTCAAATTCCGCATGCAGCGAGATCCCTCACAGACACAAGCTGCCACCGACTAGGACCCTGGCTGCCCTTGCAGGGCCAAAACCCTCCTCCAAACTGACATCAAGAAACTGGGGGCAGACTTCTCTTTCTCAGAGAAAAGGGACACTTTTTGTGTCCCGGCTCTAAGGCACTGTGCTCCCGGACGCCACCTGAAATGCCACACGGATAAAGATCCTTCCCAGACCCAAGCTGCCATCAACTAGAACTCTGGCTGCAATTGTAGGGCTAAATGCCTCCTAAAAACTGGCATCATGCATCTGGGAGACTGAGTTTGCTTTCACGTGGAAATGCGCCATTGTTTGCATCGAAGGCCACATATCTGGGAGT
>JAVTVJ010002890.1:0-14667 GCA_034509425.1 Eopsaltria australis | reverse complement strand
TCGCATTTCCATCATTTGCATCAAGTGTTTCCCCAAGCCCTCCAAAAGACCCAAAATGACCCAAAACTGCCCCAGTTTTCCCCAAATCCCCCCAAACTGCCCCCCGATCCCCCTTTTCCCCCCTAAAAACGCATTTTCCTCCATTTTCAGCCATCTTTTCCATATTTGCTCGTTTTTCCCATCTAAGGCCGCCTCATTTGCATAGCGGCCGCGGCTCCGCCCCCAGGGGCGTGGCCTGACGGGCGACTCCTCCCCCAGCAGGCGGCGCATGCGCAGCTCCTGCTCGGCCTGGCTCTAGCCCGGCAGGCACTGAGACCTCCTGGCCACTAGGTGGCGCTAACGCAGTGGGTTTTGAGGCGATCTGAGGCCTTTGGGGGAAATGTAGGGGATGATGGGGGTCCCAGGTAGAATATGGGGGATTGTGGGGTGAATTTGGTGGATTTTGGGGATCCCTGAGGGGTTTAGGGGCACCTGAAGTGGATTTTGGGGTGAATTGGGGGGATTTTGGGTGTCCCTGAGCGGTTTAGGGGGATCTGAAGTGGATTTTGGGGTGAATTTGGGGGATTTTGGGCTGACCATATTTGTCCCTGATTAGCATAAAGGGCGTGGCCACACCCAGTGATCACGGGGCCTGGTTTGAATCAAAAGGGGCGTGGCCTAACACCAACATCCACACTCCAACCTCATTTGCGTATAGTCGGTGAATATTCATCATTTTTTGGCATAAATACAGGCGTGATTCAATTAAATCTTATTCATTCCCTTGCAATAAACTTCATTTGCATGAAAAGCGGAGTCCATCAGCGTAAATTAATCGCATTTCCATCATTTGCATCAAGTGTTTTTCCAAGCCTTCCAAAAGACCCAAAATGACCCAGAACTTCCCCAAAAAGTCCCCAAAATGACCCAGAACTGCCCCAATTTTCCCCAAATCCCCCCCAACTGCCCCCAGATCCCCCTTTTCCCCCCTAAAAACCGCATTTTCCTCCATTTTCAGCCATCTTTTCCATATTTGCTCATTTTTCCCATCTAAGGCCGCCTCATTTGCATAGCGGCCGCGGCCCCGCCCCCAGGGGCGTGGCCTGACGAGCGACTCCTCCCCAGCAGGCGGCGCATGCGCAGCTCCTGCTCGGCCTGGCTCTAGCCCGGCAGGCACTGAGACCTCCCGGCCACTAGGTGGCGCTAACGCAGTGGGTTTTGAGGCGATCTGAGGGCTTTGGGGGGAAATGTAGGGGATGATGGGGGTCCCAGGTAGAATATGGGGGATTGTAGGGTGAATTTGGTGGATTTGGGGATCCCTGAGGGGTTTAGGGGCACCTGAAGTGGATTTTGGAGTGAATTTGGGGGATTTTGGGTACCATGTTTGCCCTCAATTAGCATAAAGGGCGTGGCACGCCAGTGATCACGGGGCCTTGATTTGAATCAAAACGGTCGTGGCCTAACACCAACATCCACACTCCAACCTCATTTGAGGTCTAGTCGGAGAATATTCATCATTTTTTGGCATAAATACAGGCGTGATTCAATTAAATCTTATTCATTCCCTTTCAATAAACTTCATTTTCATGAAAAGCAGAGTCCATCAGCGTTAATTAATCGCATTTCCATCATTTGCATCAAGTGTTTCCCCAAGCCCTCCAAAAGACCCAAAATGACCCAAAACTTCCCCAAAAAGTCCCCAAAATGACCCAGAACTGCCCCAGTTTTCCCCAAATCCCCCCAAACTGCCCCCAGATCCCCCTTTTTCCCCCTAAAAACCGCATTTTCCTCCATTTTCAGCCATCTTTTTCATATTTGCTCGTTTTTCCCATCTAAGGCCGCCTCATTTGCATAGCGGCCGCGGCCCCGCCCCCAGGGGCGTGGCCTGACGGGCGACTCCTCCCCCAGCAGGCGGCGCATGCGCAGCTCCTGCTCGGCCTGGCTCTAGCCCGGCAGGCACTGAGACCTCCCGGCCACTAGGTGGCGCTAACGCAGTGGGTTTGGAGGCGATCTGAGGGCTTTGGGGGGAAATAGGGGATGATGGGGGTCCCAGGAAGAATATGGGGGACAGTGGGGTGAATTTGGTGGATTTTGGGGATCCCTGAGGGGTTTAGGGGCACCTGAAGTGAATTTTGGGGGTGAATTTGGGGGATTTTGGGCGTCCCTGAGGGGTTTAGGGGGATCTGAAATGGGTTTTGGGGTGAATTTGGGGGATTTTGGGCGTCCCTGAGGGGTTTAGGAGGATCTGAGCAGGATTTTGGGGTGAATTTGGGGGATTTTGGGCGTCCCTGAGGGGTTTAGGGGCACCTGAAGTGGATTTTGGGGTGAATTTGGGGGATTTTGGACTGACCATATTTGTTCCTGATTAGCATAAAGGGCGTGGCCACAGCCAGTGATCACGGGGCCTTGTTTGAATCAAAAGGGGCGTGGCCTAACACCAACATCCACACTCCAACCTCATTTGCGTCTAGTCGGTGAATATTCATCATTTATTTGCATAAATACAGGCGTGATTCAATTAAATCTTATTCATTCCCTTGCAATAAACTTCATTTGCATGAAAAGCAGATTCCATCAGCGTTAATTAATCGCATTTCCATCATTTGCATCAAGTGTTTCCCCAAGCCCTCCAAAAGACCCAAAATGACCCAAAACTTCCCCAAAAAGTCCCCAAAATGACCCAAAACTGCCCCAATTTTCCCCAAATCCCCCCAAACTGCCCCCAGATCCCCCTTTTCCCCCCTAAAAAACCGCATTTTCCTCCATTTTCAGCCATCTTTTCCATATTTGGTCATTTTTCCCCTCTAAGACCGCCTCATTTGCATAGTGGCCGCAACCCCGCATCCAGGGGCGTGGCCTGACGGGCGACTCCTCCCCCAGCAGGCGGCGCATGCGCAGCTCCTGCTCGGCCTGGCTCTAGCCCGGCAGGCACTGAGACCTCCCGGCCACTAGGTGGCGCTAACGCAGTGGGTTTTGAGGCAATCTGAGGGCTTTGGGGGGAAATGTAGGGGCTGATGGGGGTCCCAGGTAGAATATGGGGGATTGTGGGGTGAATTTGGTGGATTTTGGGGATCCCTGAGCGGTTTAGGGGCACCTAAAGTGGATTTTGGGGTGAATTTGGGGGATTTTGGGCGTCCCTGAGCGGTTTAGGGGGATCTGCAGTGGGTTTTGGGGTGAATTTGGGGGATTTTGGGGGTCCCTGAGGGGTTTAGAAGGATCTGAGCAGGATTTTGGGTGAATTTGGGGGGTTTTTGGCTGACCATATTTTTTCCTGATTAGCATAAAGGGCGTGGCCACAGCCAGTGATCACGGGGCCTTGTTTGAATCAAAAGGGGCGTGGCCTAACACCAACATCCACACTCCAACCTCATTTGCGTCTAGTCGGTGAATATACATCATTTTTTTGCATAAATACAGGCGTGATTCAATTAGATCTTATTCATTCCCTTGCAATAAACTTCATTTGCATGAAAAGCAGAGTCCATCAGCGTTAATTAATCGCATTTCCATCATTTGCATCAAGTGTTTCCCCAAGCCCTCCAAAGGACCCAAAACTTCCCCAAAAAGTCCCCAAAATGACCCAGAACTGCCCCAATTTTCCCCAAATCCCCCCAAACTGCCCCCAGATCCCCCTTTTCCCCCTAAAAACCGCATTTTCCTCCATTTTCAGCCATCTTTTCCATAGTTGCTCATTTTTCCCATCTAAGGCCGCCTCATTTGCATAGCGTCCGCGGCCCCGCCCCAGGGGCGTGGCCTGACAGGCGACTCCTCCCCCAGCAGGCGGCGCATGCGCAGCTCCTGCTCGGCCTGGCTCTAGCCCGGCAGGCACTGAGACCTCCCGGCCACTAGGTGGCGCTAATGCAGTGGGTTTTGAGGCGATCTGAGGGCTTTGGGGGGAAATGTAGGGGATGATGGGGGTCCCAGGTAGAATATGGGGGATAGTGGGGTGAATTTGGTGGATTTTGGGGATCCCTGAGGGGTTTAGGGGCACCTGAAGTGGACTTTGGGGTGAATTTGGGGGATTTTGGGTGTCCCTGAGGGGTTTAGGGGGATCTGAAGTGGATTTTGGGGTGAATTTGGGGGATTTTGGGGGTCCCTGAGGGGTTTAGGGGCACCTGAAGTGGATTTTGGGGTGAATTTGGGGGATTTTGGGGGTCCTTGAGGGGTTTAGATGGATCTGAGCAGGATTTTGGGGTGAATTTAATGGGGATTTTGGGCTGACCATGTTTGTCCCTCATTAGCATAAAGGCGTGGCCACAGCCAGTGATCACGGGGCCTTGTTTGAATCAAAAGGGGCGTAGCCTAACACCAACATCCTCACTCCAACCTCATTTGCGTCTAGTCGGTGAATATTCATCATTTTTTTGCATAAATACAGGCGTGATTCAATTGAAATCTTATTCATTCCCTTGCAATAAACTTCATTTTGCATGAAAAGGCAGATCCATCAGCGTTAATTAATCGCATTTCCATCAATTTGCATCAAGTGTTTCCCCAAGCCCTCAAAAGACCCAAAATGACCCAAAACTTCCCCAAAAAGTCCCCAAAATGACCCAGAACTGCCCCATTTTTCCCCAAATCCCCCCAAACTGCCCCCAGATCCCCCTTTTCCCCCCTAAAAACCGCATTTTCCTCCATTTTCAGCCATCTTTTCCATATTTGCTCATTTTTCCCATCTAAGGCCGCCTCATTTGCATAGCGGCCGCGGCCCCGCCCCCCGGGGCGTGGCCTGACGGGCGACTCCTCCACCAGCAGGCGGCGCATGCGCAGCTCCTGCTCGGCCTGGCTCTAGCCCGGCAGGCACTGAGACCTCCCGGCCACTAGGTGGCGCTAACGCAGTGGGTTTTGAGGCGATCTGAGGGCTTTGGGGGGAAATGTAGGGGATGATGGGGGTCCCAGGTAGAAGATGGGGGATTGTGGGGTGAATTTGGTGGATTTGGGGGATCCCTGAGGGGTTTAGGGGCACCTGAAGTGGATTTTGGGGTGAATTTGGGGGATTTTGGGCGTCCCTGAGGGGTTTAGGGGGATCTGAAGTGGGTTTTGGGGTGAATTTGGGGGATTTTGGGCGTCCCTGAGGTGTTTAGGGGCATATGAAATGGATTTTGGGGTGAATTTGGGAGATTTTGGGGGTCCTTGAGGGGTTTAGAAGGATCTGAGCAGGATTTTGGGGTGAATTTTGGGGGGTTTGGGCTGACCATATTTGTCCCTCATTAGCATAAAGGGCGTGGCCACAGCCAGTGATCACGGGGCCTTGTTTGAATCAAAAGGGGCGTGGCCTAACACCAACATCCACACTCCAACCTCATTTGCGTATAGTCGGTGAATATTCATCATTTTTTGCATAAATACAGGCGTGATTCAATTAAATCTTATTCATTCCCTTGCAATAAACTTCATTTGCATGAAAAGCAGAGTCCATCAGCGTTAATTAATCGCATTTCCATCATTTGCATCAAGTGTTTCCCCAAGCCCTCCAAAAAACCCAAAATGACCCAAAACTTCCCCAAAAAGTCCCCAAAATGACCCAGAACTGCCCCAATTTTCCCCAAATCCTCCCAAACTGCCCCCAGATCCCCCTTTTCCCCCCTAAAAACCGCATTTTCCTCCATTTTCAGCCATCTTTTCCATAGTTGGTCATTTTTCCCATCTAAGGCCGCCTCATTTGCATAGCGGCCGCGGCCCCGCCCCCAGGGGCGTGGCCTGACGGGCGACTCCTCCCCCAGCAGGCGGCGCATGCGCAGCTCCTGCTCGGCCTGGCTCTAGCCCGGCAGGCACTGAGACCTCCCGGCCACTAGGTGGCGCTAACGCAGTGGGTTTTGAGGCGATCTGAGGGCTTTGGGGGGAAATGTAGGGGATGATGGGGGTCCCAGGTAGAATATGGGGGATTGTGGGGTGAATTTGGTGGGGGATTTTGGGGATCCCTGAGGGGTTTAGGGGCACCTGAAGTGGATTTTGGGGTGAATTTGGGGGATTTTGGGGATCCCTGAGGTGTTTCGGGTGACCTGAAGTGGATTTTGGGGTGAATTTGGGGGAGTTTGGGTGTCCTTGAGGGGTTTAGAAGGATCTGAGCAGGTAAATTTTGGGGTGAACTTTGGGGGGTTTTGGGCTGACCATATTTGTCCTGATAGCATAAAGGGCGTGGCCACACCCAGTGATCACGGGCGCTTGTTTGACTCAACAGGGGCGTGGCCCTAACCAACATCCACAACTGCCAACCTCAATTTGCATATAGTCGGTGATATTCATCATTTTTTGGCATAAATACAGGCGTGATTTAATTAGATCTTATTAATTCCCTTGCAATAAACTTCATTTGCATGAAAAGCAGAGTCCATCAGCGTTAATTAATCGCATTTCCATCATTTGCATCAAGTGTTTCCCCAAGCCCTCCAAAAGACCCAAAATGACCTAAAACTTCCCCAAAAAGTCCCCAAAATGACCCAGAACTGCCCCAATTTTCCCCAAATTCCACCAAACTGCCCCCAGATCCCCCGTTTCCCCCCTAAAAAACGCATTTTCCTCCATTTTCAGCCATCTTTTCCATAGTTGCTCATTTTTCCCATCTAAGGCCGCCTCATTTGCATATCGGTCGTGACCCCGCCCCCAGGGGCGTGGCCTGACGGGCGACTCCTCCCCCAGCAGGCGGCGCATGCGCAGCTCCTGCTCGGCCTGGCTCTAGCCCGGCAGGCACTGAGACCTCCCGGCCACTAGGTGGCGCTAAGGCAGTGGGTTTTGAGGCGATCTGAGGGCTTTGGGGGGAAATGTAGGGGATGATGGGGGTCCCAGGTAGAATATGGGGGATTGTGGGGTGAATTTGGTGGATTTTGGGGATCCCTGAGGGGTTTAGGGGCACCTGAAGTGGATTTTGGGGTGAATTTTGGGGGATCTCGGGTGTCCCTGAGCGGTTTAGAAGGATCTGAGCAGGATTTTGGGGTGAATTTGGGGGATTTTGGGGGTCCCTGAAGGGTTTAGAAGGATCTGAGCAGGATTTTGGGGTGAATTTAATGGGGATTTTGGGCTGACCATATTTGTCCCTCATTAGCATAAAGGCCGTGGCCACACCCAGTGATCACGGGGCCTTGTTTGAATCAAAAGGGGCGTGGCCTAACACCAACATCCACACTCCAACCTCATTTGCGTATAGTCGGTGAATATTCATCATTTATTTGCATAAATACAGGCGTGATTCAATTAAATCTTATTCATTCCCTTGCAATAAACTTTATTTGCATGAAAAGCAGAGTCCATCAGCGTGAATTAATCGCATTTCCATCATTTGCATCAAGTGTTTCCCCAAGCCCTCCAAAAGACCCAAAATGACCCAAAACTTCCCCAACAAGTCCCAAAATGACCCACGAACTGCCCCCATTTTTCCCCAACTCCCTCCAAACTTTACCCCAGATCCCCCTTTCCCCTAAAAAACCGCATTTTCCTCCATTTTCACCATCTTTTCCATAATTTGGCTCTTTTTCCCATCTAAGGCGGCCTCATTTGCATAGCGGCCGCGGCCCCGCCCCCAGGGCGTGGCCTGACGGGCGACTCCTCCCCCAGCAGGCGGCGCATGCGCAGCTCCTGCTCGGCCTGGCTCTAGCCCGGCAGGCACTGAGACCTCCCGGCCACTAGGTGGCGCTAACGCAGTGGGTTTTGAGGCGATCTAAGGGCTTTGGGGGGAAATGTAGGGGATGGTGGGGTGAATTTGGTGGATTTTGGGGATCCCTGAGGGGTTTAGGGGCACCTGAAGTGGATTTTGGGGTGAATTTGGGGGATTTTGGGTGTCCCTGAGGGGTTTAGGGGCACCTGAAGTGGATTTTGGGGTGAATTTGGGGGATTTTGGGTGTCCCTGAGCGGTTTAGGTGGATCTGAAGTGGATTTTTGGGTGAATTTGGGGGATTTTGGGGGTCCCTGAGGGGTTTAGAAGGATCTGAGCAGGATTTTGGGGTGAATTTGGGGGGTTTTGGGCTGACCATTTTTGTCCCTCATTAGCATAAAGGGCGTGGCCACACCAGTGATCACGGGGCCTTGTTTGAATCAAAAGGGGCGTGGCCTAACGCCAACATCCACACTCCAACCTCATTTGCATATAGTCGGTGAATATTCATCATTTATTTGCATAAATACAGGCGTGATTCAATTAAATCTTATTCATTCCCTTGCAATAAACTTCATTTGCATGAAAAGCAGAGTCCATCAGCGTTAATTAATCGCATTTCCATCATTTGCATCAAGTGTTTCCCCAAGCCCTCCAAAAGACCCAAAATGACCCAAAACTTCCCCAAAAAGTCCCCAAAATGACACAGAACTGCCCCAATTTTCCCCAAATCCCCCCAAACTGCCCCCAGATCCCCCGTTTCCCCTATAAAAACCTCATTTTCCTCCATTTTCAGCCATCTTTTCCATATTTGTTAATTTTTCCCATCTAAGGCCGCCTCATTTGCATAGCGGCCGCGGCCCCGCCCCCCGGGCCGGGGCCTGACGGGCGACTCCTCCCCAGCAGGGGCGCATGCGCAGCTCCTGCTCGGGCCTGGCTCTAGCCCGGCAGGCATGAGACCTCCCGGCCACTAGGTGGCGCTAACGCAGTGGGTTTTGAGGCGATCTGAGGGCTTTGGGGGGAAATGTAGGGGATGATGGGTCCAGGTAGAATAGGGGGAATTGTGGGTGATTTTGGTGATTTTGGTGGGGGGATCCTGAGGGGTTTATGGGGCACCTGAAGTGGATTGTGGGGTGAATTTGGGGGATTTTGGGTGTCCCTGAGCGGTTTAGGGGGATCTGAAGTGGATTTTGGGGTGAATTTGGGGGATTTGGGGGTCCCTGAGGGGTTTAGAAGGATCTGAGCAGGATTTTGGGGTGAAGTTGGGGGGTTTTGGGCTGACCATATTTGTCCCTGATTAGCATAAAGGGCGTGGCCACACACAGTGATCACGGGGCCTTGTTTGAATCAAAAGGGGCGTGGCCTAACACCAACATCCACACTCCACCCTCATTTGCATATAGTCGGTGAATATTCATCATTTTTTTGCATAAATACAGGCGTGATTCAATTAAATCTTATTAATTCCCTTGCAATAAACTTCATTTGCATGAAAAGCAGAGTCCATCAGCGTTAATTAATCGCATTTCCATCATTTGCATCAAGTGTTCCCCCAAGCCCTTCAAAAGACCCAAAATGACCCAAAACTTCCCCAAAAAGTCCCCAAAATGACCCAGAACTGCCCCAATTTTCCCCAAATCCCCCCAAACTGCCCCCAGATCCCCGTTTTCCCCCCTAAAAACCGCATTTTCCTCCATTTTCAGCCATCTTTTCCATATTTGGTCATTTTTCCCATCTAAGGCCGCCTCATTTGCATAGCGGTCGTGACCCCGCCCCCAGGGCCGTGGCCTGACGGGCGACTCCTCCCCCAGCAGGCGGCGCATGCGCAGCTCCTGCTCGGCCTGGCTCTAGCCCGGCAGGCACTGAGACCTCCCGGCCACTAGGTGGCGCTAACGCAGTGGGTTGTGAGGCGATCTGAGGGCTTTGGGGAGAAATGTAGGGGATGATGGGGGTCCCAGGTAGAATATGGGGGATTGTGGGGTGAATTTGGTGGATTTTGGGGATCCCTGAGGGGTTTAGGGGCACCTGAAGTGGATTTTGGGGTGAATTTGGGGGTTTTGGGTGTCCCTGAGAAGTTTAGGGAGATCTGAAGTGGATTTTGGGGTGAATTTGGGGGATTTTGGGGGTCCCTGATGGGTTTAGAAGGATCTGAGCAGGATTTTGGGGTGAATTTGGGGGGTTTTGGGCTGACCATATTTGTCCCTGATTAGCATAAAGGGCGTGGCCACAGCCAGTGATCACGGGGCCTTGTTTGAATCAAAAGGGCGTGGCCTAACACCAACATCCACACTCCAACCTCATTTGCGTATAGTCGGTGAATATTCATCATTTATTTGCATAAATACAGGCGTTATTCAATTAAATCTTATTCATTCCCTTGCAATAAACTTTATTTGCATGAAAAGCAGAGTCCATCAGCGTTAATTAATCGCATTTCCATCATTTGCATCAAGTGTTCCCCAAGCCCTCCAAAAGACCCAAAATGACCCAAAACTTCCCCAAAAAGTCCCCAAAATGACCCAGAACTGCCCCAATTTTCCCCAAATCCCCCCAAACTGCCCCCAGATCCCCCTTTTCCCCCCTAAAAACCGCATTTTCCTCCATTTTCAGCCATCTTTTCCATATTTGCTCATTTTTCCCATCTAAGGCCGCCTCATTTGCATAGCGGCCGCGGCCCCGCCCCCAGGGGCGTGGCCTGACGGGCGACTCCTCCCCCAGCAGGCGGCGCATGCGCAGCTCCTGCTCGGCCTGGCTCTAGCCCGGCAGGCACTGAGACCTTCCGGCCACTAGGTGGCGCTAACGCAGTGGGTTTTGAGGCGATCTGAGGGCTTTTGGGGGGAAATGTAGGGGATGATGGGGGTCCCAGGTAGAATATGGGGGATTGTGGGGTGAATTTGGTGGATTTTGGGGATCCCTGAGGGGTTTAGGGGCACCTGAAGTGGATTTTGGGGTGAATTTGGGGGATTTTGGGTGTCCCTGAGCGGTTTAGGGGGATCTGAAGTGGATTTTGGGGTGAAATTGGGGGATTTTGAGGGTCCCTGAGGGGTTTAGAAGGATCTGAGCAGGATTTTGGGGTGAATTTGGGGGGTTTTGGGCTGACCATATTTGTCCCTGATTAGCATAAAGGGCGTGGCCACACCCAGTGATCACGGGGCCTTGTTTGAATCAAAAGGGGCGTGGCCTAACACCAACATCCACACTCCAACCTCATTTGCGTCTAGTCGGTGAATATTCATCATTTTTTTTGCATAAATACAGGCGTGATTCAATTAAATCTTATTCATTCCCTTGCAATAAACTTCATTTGCATGAAAAGCAGAGTCCATCAGCGTTATTAATCGCATTTCCATCATTTGCATCAAGTGTTTCCCCAAGCCCTCCAAAAGACCCAAAATGACCCAAAACTTCCCCAAAAAGTCCCCAAAATGACCCAGAACTGCCCCAATTTTCCCCAAATCCCCCCAAACTGCCCCCAGATCCCCTTTTTCCCCCCTAAAACCGCATTTTCCTCCATTTTCAGCCATCTTTTCCATATTTGCTCATTTTTCCCATCTAAGGCCGCCTCATTTGCAAAGCGGCCGCGGCCCCACCCCCAGGGGCGTGGCCTGACGGGAGACTCCTCCCCCAGCAGGCGGCGCATGCGCAGCTCCTGCTCGGCCTGGCTCTAGCCCGGCAGGCACTGAGACCTCGCGGCCACTAGGTGGCGCTAACGCAGTGGGTTTTGAGGCGATCTGAGGGCTTTGGGGGGAAATGTAGGGGATGATGGGGGTCCCAGGTAGAATATGGGGGATTGTGGGGTGAATTTGGTGGATTTTGGGGATCCCTGAGGAGTTTAGGGGCACCTGAAGTGGATTTTGGGGTGAATTTGGGGGATTTTGGGTGTCCCTGAGCGGTTTAGGGGGATCTGAAGTGGATTTTGGGGTGAATTTGGGGGATTTTGGGGGTCCCTGAGGGGTTTAGGGAGATCTGAGCAGGATTTTGGGGTGAAGTTGGGGGGTTTTGGGCTGAACATATTTGTCCCTGATTAGCATAAAGGGCGTGGCCACACCCAGTGATCACGGGGCCTTGTTTGAATCAAAAGGGGCGTGGCCTAACACCAACATCCACACTCCAACCTCATTTGCGTATAGTCGGTGAATATTCATCATTTATTTGCATAAATACCGGCGTGATTCAATTAAATCTTATTCATTTCCCTGCAATAAACGTCATTTGCATGAAAAGCAGAGTCCATCAGCGTTAATTAATCGCATTTCCATCATTTGCATCAAGTGTTTCCCCAAGCCCTCCAAAAGACCCAAAATGACCCAAAACTTCCCCAAAAAGTCCCCAAAATGGCCCAGAACTGCCCCAATTTTCCCCAAATCCCCCCAAACTGCCCCCAGATCCCCGCTTTCCCTCCTAAAAACCGCATTTTCCTCCATTTTCAGCCATCTTTTCCATATTTGCTCATTTTTCCCATCTAAGGCCGCCTCATTTGCATAGCGGCCGCGGCCCCGCCCCCAGGGGCGTGGCCTGACGGGCGACTCCTCCCCCAGCAGGCGGCGCATGCGCAGCTCATGCTCGGCCTGGCTCTAGCCCGGCAGGCACTGAGACCTCCCGGCCACTAGGTGGCGCTAACGCAGTAGGTTTTGAGGCGATCTGAGGGCTTTGGGGGGAAATGTAGGGGATGATGGGGGTCCCAGGTAGAATATGGGGGATTGTGGGGTGAATTTGGTGGATTTTGGGATCCCTGAGGGGTTTAGGGGCACCTGAAGTGGATTTTGGGGTGAATTTGGTGGATTTTGGGTGTCTCTGAGCGGTTTAGGGGGATCTGAAGTGGATTTTGGGGTGAATTTGGGGGATTTTGGGTGTCCCTGAGGGGTTTAGAAGGATCTGAGCAGGATTTTGGGATGAATTTGGGGGGTTTTGGGCTGACCATATTTGTCCCTGATTAGCATAAAGGGCGTGGCCACAGCCAGTGATCACGGGGCCTTGTTTGAATCAAAAGGGCGTGGCCTAACACCAACATCCACACTCCAACCTCATTTGCGTATAGTCGGTGAATATTCATCATTTTTTGGCATAAATACAGGCGTGATTCAATTAAATCTTATTCATTCCCTTGCAATAAACTTCATTTGCATGAAAAGCAGAGTCCATCAGCGTTAATCAAGCGCATTTCCATCATTTGCATCAAGTGTTTCCCCAAGCCCTCCAAAAGACCCAAAATGACCCAAACCTTCCCCAAAAAGTCCCCAAAATGACCCAGAACTGCCCCAATTTTCCCCAAATCCCCCCAAACTGCCCCCAGATCCCGCTTTTCCCAAAAAATAACACTAAAAAACCCGCATTTTTTCCTCCATTTTCAATCCATCTTTTCGCATAGTTGGTCATTTTTCCCATCTAAGGCCGCCTCATTTGCCATAGCGGCCGCCGGCCCCGCCCCCAGGGCGCGTGGCTGCGGGCGACTCGCTCCCCCAGCAGGCGGCGCATGCGCAGCTCCTGCTCGGCCTGGCTCTAGCCGGCAGGCCTGAGACTCCCGGCCACTAGGTGGCGCTAACACAGTGGGTTTAGAGGCGATCTGAGGGCTTTGGGGGGAAATGTAGGGGATGATGGGGTCCCAGGTAGAATCTGGGGGATTGTGGGGTGAATTTGGTGGATTTTGGGGATCCCTGAGGGGTTTAGGGGCACCTGAAGTGGATTTTTGGGGTGAATTTGGGGGATTTTGGGTGTCCCTGAGCGGTTTAGGGAGATCTGAAGTGGATTTTGGGGTGAATTTGGGGGATTTTGGGGGTCCCTGAGGGGTTTAGAAGGATCTGAGCAGGATTTTGGGGTGAATTTGGGGGGTTTGGGCTGACCATATTTGTCCCTGATTAGCATAAAGGGCGTGGCCACACCCAGTGATCACGGGGCCTTGTTTGAATCAAAAGGGGCGTGGCCTAACACCAACATCCACACTCCAACCTCATTTGCGTATAGTCGGTGAATATTCATCATTTTTTTGCATAAATACAGGCGTGATTCAATTAAATCTTATTCATTCCCTTGTAATAAACTTTATTGCATGAAAAGCAGAGTCCATCAGCGTTAATTAATCGCATTTCCATCATTTGCATCAAGTGTTTCCCCAAGCCCTCCAAAAGACCCAAAATGACCCAAAACTTCCCCAAAAAGTCCCCAAAATGGCCCAGAACTTGCCCCATTTTTCCCCAAAATACCCCCCAAACTTCCCCCAAGATCCGCCCTTTTCCCCACCTAAACCGCTTTTCCTCCATTTTCAGGAGCATCTTTTCCCATAGTTGCTCTATTTTTCCCATCTAAGGCCGCCTCATTTGGGCATAGCGCCGCGGGGCCCCTGGCCCCAGGGGCGTGGCCTGACAGGCGACTCTCCCCCAGCAGGCGGCGCATGCGCAGCTCCTGCTCGCCTGGCTCTAGCCCGGCAGGCACTGAGACCTCCCGGCCACTAGGTTGGACGCCAACGCAGTGGGTTTTGAGGCGATCTGAGGGCTTGGGGGGGAAATGTAGGGGATGATGGGGGGCCCAGGTAGAATATGGGGGATTGTGGGGTGAATTTGGTGGATTTTGGGGATCCCTGAGGGGTTTAGGGGCACCTGAAGTGGATTTTGGGGTGAATTTGGGGGATTTTGGGTGTCCCTGAGCGGTTTAGGGGTATCTGAAGTGGATTTTGGGGTGAATTTGGGGGATTTTGGGTGTCCCTGAGGGGTTTAGAAGGATCTGAGCAGGATTTTGGGGTGAATTTGGGGGGTTTGGGCTGACCATATTTGTCCCTGATTAGCATAAAGGGCGTGGCCACACCCAGTGATCACGGGGCCTTGTTTGAATCAAAAGGGGCGTGGCCTAACACCAACATCCACACTCCAACCTCATTTGCGTATAGTCGGTGAATATTCATCATTTATTTGCATAAATACAGGCGTGATTCAATTAGATCTTATGCATTCCCTTGCAATAAACTTCATTTGCATGAAAAGCAGAGTCCATCAGCGTTAATTAATCGCATTTTCATCATTTGCATCAAGTGTTTCCCCAAGCCCTCCAAAAGACCCAAAATGACCCAAAACTTCCCCAAAAAGTCCCCAAAATGACCCAGAACTGCC
>JAVTVJ010002889.1:0-11564 GCA_034509425.1 Eopsaltria australis | reverse complement strand
ATTAAGATTCCACGCAGACCCAAGCTGCCACCGAGAAGGACACTGATTGCCCTTGCAGGGCCAAAACCCTCCTCCAAACTGACATCAAGAAACTGGGGGGCAGACTTCTCTTTATCAAAGAAAAGGGACACTTCTTGTGTCCCGGCCCGAAGGCACTGTACTCCAGGACGCCACTTGAAATTCCGTATGGATCAAGATTATTCGCTGACGCAAGCTGCCATCAACCAGGACTCTGGTTGCATTTGTAGGGCTAAAACCCCCCACCAAACTGATATCATGAATCTGGGGGCCTAAGTTTTCTTTCACATGGAAAAGTGCCATCATTTGTATCGTAGACCCCATGTCTGGGAGTCGACTGCCGCCTCTTCAAATTCCGCATGGAGATGGATCCCTCACAGACCCAAGCTGCCACCGAGAAGGACCCTAGCTGCCCTTGCAGGACCAAAACCCTCCTCCAAACTGACATCAAGAAACTGGGGGGCAGAGTTCTCTTCTCAGAGAAAAGGGACACTTTTTGTATCCCGGCCCGAAGGCACTGTGCTCCCTTCTGCCTGCTGAAATTCCGCATGGATCAAGATTCCTCGCAGACCCAAGCTGCCACCGACAAGGACCCTGGCTGCCCTTGCAGGGCCAAAACCCTCCTCCAAACTTACATCAAGAAACTGGGGGGCAGAGTGCTCTTTCTCAGAGAAAAGGGACGCTTTTTGTGTCACGGCCCGAAGGCACTCTGCTCCCTAACGCCACCTGAAATGCTGTATGGTTCAAGATCCTTCCCAGACCCAAGCTGCCATCAACTAGAACTCTGGCTGCAATTGTAGGGCTAAATGCCTCCTAAAAACTGGCATCATGGATTTAGGAGACTGAGTTTTCTTTCACATGGAAAAGTGCAATCATTTGAATCGTAGGCCCAATGTCTAGGAGTCGACTGCCGCCTCTTCAAGTTCCACATAAAGCAAGATCCCTCACAGACCCAAGCTGCCACCAAAAAGGACCCTGGCTGCCCTTGCAGGGCCAAAACCCTCCTCCAAACTGACATCAAGAAAGTGGGGGGCAGAGTTCTCTTTCTCAGAGAAAAGGGACACCTTTTCTATCCCGGCCCTAAGGCAATCTGCTCCCTGCTGCCTCCTGAAATTTCGTATGGATCAAGATTCCTCGCAGACCCAAGCTGCCACACTAAAGATACCTGGCTGCACTTGCAGGGCCAAAACCCTCCTCCAAACTGACATCAAGAAACTGGGGGGCAGAGTTCTCTTTCTCAGAGGAAAGGACACTTTTTGTGTACCGGCCCTAAGGCACGGTTCTCCCGGACGCCACCTGAAATGCCGCACGGATCAAGATCCTTCCCAGACCCAAGCTGCCATCAACTACAACTCTGGCTGCAATTGTAGGGCTAAATGCCTCCTAAAAACTGGCATCATGGATTTAGGAGACTGAGTTTTCTTTCACATGGAAAAGCGCCATCATTTTTATCGTAGGCCCTATATGCAGGGGTCGACTGCCGCCTCTTCAAGTTCCGCATGGAGCAAGATCCCTCACAGACCCAACCTGCCACCGAGAAGGACCCTGGCTGCCCTTGCAGGGCCAAAACCCTCCTCCAAACTGACATCAAGAAACTGGGGGGCAGAGCTCTCTTTCTCAGAGAAAAGGGGCACTTTTGTGTCCCGGCCCTAAGGCACTCTGCTCCCGGACGCCACCTGAAATGCCGCATGGATCAAGATCCTTCCCAGACCCAAGCTGCCATCAGCTAGAACTCTGGCTGCAATTGTAGGGCTAAATGCCTCCAAAAAACTGGCATCATGCATCTGGGGGACTGAGTTTTCTTTCACATGGAAAAGCGCCATTGTTTGCATCGAAGGCCACATATCTGGGAGTTGACAGCCGCATGCTGAAATTCCGCATGGATTAAGATTCCTCGCAGAACCCAAGCTGCCACTGAGAAGGACCCTGGCTGCCCTTGCAGGGCCAAAACCCTCCACCAAAGTGACATCAAGAAACTGGGGGGCAGAGTTCTCTTTCTCAGAGAAAAGGGACACTTTTTGTGTCCCGGCCCTAAGCACTCTGCTCCCGGACGCCACCTGAAATTCCGTATGGATCAAGATTATTCGCTGACGCAAGATGCCATCAACCAGGACTCTGGTTGCATTTGTAGGGCTAAAACCCTCCACAAAACCGACATCATGAATCTGGGGGCCTAAGTTTTCTTTCACGTGGAAAAGTGCCATCATTTGTATCGTAGGCCCCATGTCTGGGAGTCGACTGCCGCCTCTTCAAATTCCGCATGGATTAAGATCCCTCACAGACCCAAGCTGCCACCGACAAGGACCCTGGCTGCCCTTGCAGGGCCAAAACCCTCCTCCAACTGACATCAAGAAACTGGGGGGCAGAGTTCTCTTTCTCAGAGAAAAGGGACACTTTTTGTGTCCCGGCCCTAAGGCACTCTGCTCCCGGACACCACCTGAAATGCCGCACGGATCAAGATCCTTCCCAAACCCAAGCTGCCATCAACTAGAACTCTGGTTGAAATTGTAGGGCTAAATGCCTCCTAAAAACTGGCATCATGGATCTGGGAGACAGAGTTTTCTTTTACGTCGAAGAGTGCCGTCGTTTGTATCGAAGGCCTCATGTCTGGGAGACGACTGACGCGTGCTCAAATTCCGCATGGAGCTGGATTCCTCGCAGACCCAAGCTGCCACTGACTAGGACCCTGGCTGCCATTGCAGCGTCAAAACCCTCCTCCAAACTGACATCAAGAAACTGGGGGGCAGAGTTCTCTTTCTCAGAGAAAAGGGACACTTTTTGTGTCCCGGCTCTAAGGCACTGTGCTCCCGGACGCCACCGGGAATGCCACACGGATCAAGATCCTTCCCAGACCCAAGCTGCCATCAACTAGAACTCTGGCTACAAATGTAGGGCTAAATGCCTCCTAAAAACTGGCATCATGCATCTGGGGGACTGAGTTTTCTTTCACATGGGAAAACGCCATTGTTTGTATCAAAGGGCTCATGTCAGGGTATCAACTGCCTCCTCTTCAAATTCCGCATGGATTAAGATTCCTCGCAGACCCAAGCTGCCACCGACAAGGACCCTGGCTGCCCTTGCAAGGCCAAAACCCTCCTCCAAACTGACATCAAGAAACTTGGGGGGCAGAGTTCTCTTTCTCAGAGAAAAGGGACACTTTTTGTGTCCCGGCCCTAAGGCACTCTGCTCCCGGACGCCACCTGAAATTCCGTATGGATCAAGAGTACTGGCTGACCCAAGCTGCCATCAACTAGAACTGTGGCTGCAATTGTAGGGCTAAATGCCTCCTAAAAACTGGCATCATGCATCTGGGGAACTGAGTTTTCTTCCGCATGGTAAAGCGCCATCATTTGCATCGGAGGCCACATGTCTGGGATTTGACGGCTGCTTGCGGAAATTCCGCACAGATTAAGATTCCACGCAGACCCAAGCTGCCACCGAGAAGGACACTGATTGCCCTTGCAGGGCCAAAACCCTCCTCCAAACTGACATCAAGAAACTGGGGGGCAGACTTCTCTTTCTCAGAGAAAAGGGACACTTCTTGTGTCCCGGCCCGAAGGCACTCTGCTCCCGGACGCCACCTGAAATTCCGTATGGATCAAGATTATTCGATGACGCAAGCTGCTATCAACCACGACTCTGGTTGCATTTGTAGGGCAAAACCCCCCACCAAACCGACATCATGAATCTGGGGGCCTCAGTTTTCTTTCACGTGGACAAGTGCCATCATTGTATCTTTAGACCCCATGTCTGGAGTTCGACTGCCGCCTCTTCAAATTCCGCATGGAGATGGATCCCCACAGACCCAAGCTTGCCACGAGAAGATCCTAGCTGCCCTTGCAGACCCAAAACCCTTCTCCAAACTGACATCAAGAAAACTGGGGGCAGAGTTCTCTTTCTCAGAGAAAAGGACACTTTTGTGTCCTGGCCCTAAGGCACTCTGCTCCCTGCTGCCTCCTGAAAATTCGATGGATTAAGATTCCTCGCAGACCCAAGCTGCCACCGAGAAGGACACTGATTGCCCTTGCAGAGCCAAAACCCTCCTCCAAACTGACATCAAGAAACTGGGGGGCAGTATTCTCTTTCTCAGAGAAAACGGACACTTTTTTTTTCTCGGCCCCAAGGCACTCTGCTCCCTGCTGCCTCCTGAAATTTCGTATGGATCAACATTCCTCGCAGACCCAAGCTGCCACCAACAAGTACCCTGGCTGCCCTTGCAGGGCCAAACCCTCCTCCAAACTGACATCAAGAAACTGGGGGGCAGAGTTCTCTTTCTCAGAGAAAAAGGGACACTTTTTGTGTCCCGGCCCTAAGGCACTCTGCTCCCGGATGCCTCCTGAAATTCCGCATGGATCAAGATTCCTCGCAGACCCAAGCAGCCATCAACTAGAACTCTGGTTGCAATTGTAGGGCTAAATGCCTCCTAAAAACTGGCATCATGCATCTGGGGGACAGAGTTTTCTTTTACATCGAAGATTGCCGTCGTTTGTATCGAAATCCTCATTTCTGGGAGACGACTGACGCGTGCTCAAATTCCGCACGGAGCTGGATTCCTCGCAGACCCAAGCTGCCGCTGACTAGGACCCTGGCTGCCCTTGCAGGGACAAAGCCCTCCTCGAAACTGACATCAAGTAAGTGGCGGTCAGAGTTCTCTTTCTCAGAGAAAAGGGACACTTTTTGTGTCCCGGCCTGAAGGCACTGTGCTCCCGGACGCCACCTGAAATTCCGTATGGATCAAGATCCTTCCCAGACCCAAGCTGCCATCAACTAGAACTCTGGCTGCAATTGTAGGGCTAAATGCCTCCTAAAAACTGGCATCATGCATCTGGGGGCCTGAGTTTTCTTTCACATGGAAAAGTGCCATCATTTGTATCGTCGGCCCCATGCCTGGGAGTCGACTGCCGCCTCTTTAAATTCCGCATGGAGCTGGATCCCTCACAGACCCAAGCTGCCACTGACTAGGACCCTGGCTGCCCTTGCAGGGCCAAAACCCTCCTCCAAACTGACATCAAGAAACTGGGAGGCAGAGTTCTCTTTCCCAGAGAAATGGGACACTTTTTGTGTCCCGGCCCTAAGGCACTGTGCTCCCTGCTGCCTCCTGAGATTCCGCACAGATCAAGATCCCTCGCAGACCCAAGTTGCCACCGACAACGACCCTGGCTGCACTTGCAGGGCCAAAACCCTCCTCCAAACTGACATCATGAAACTGGGGGGCAGAGCTCTCTTTCTCAGAGAAAAGGGACACTTTTTGTGTCCCGGCCTGAAGGCACTGTGCTCCCGGACGCCACCTGAAATGCCGCACGGATCAAGATCCTTCCCGGGCACAGGCTGCCATCAACTAGAACTGTGGCTGCAATTGTAGGGCTAAATGCCTCCTAAATACTGGCATCGTGGATCTGGCCTTTCCTCTCTATTGATAAGGATCCCTCTTGTCCTCCATGTGCCCAAGGCTGAAATTGCCATTCCACCTCCAAAACTCCAAATGTCCGAGGCTCAGAATTCCCAAGGAAGCTCCCACTCCGCCATCCCCCCCCCCCCGCCCCGATCATAAGCCTTCACCTGTACCTTTTCCTCAGGAATCATTACTGCCGTGCCTTTCTGCGGAACTGCTTGACACATCCACGGAGAGTGCAGGGACTCGGTTGGGTTACGACTTCTCCGGACAGGCCCAGGCCGAATCCAAACGCCCAGCATTACAGGGCAACTCGATCCGCTCGATCGATGCTCCCCTCCCTTGCGAACCGAGTCTTGCACCACACGTCCCCGGAGCTGATCTGCTCCACCCTTTCTTCCCGACAGCACCTCTCCAGCACAAATCCCACTTCTCACAGACACAAAGCAAAGAAAAATCTACTGCAGCTGTTGGCTTGGAAAACAGTATTGGTAGGACCTCCAGCTACGTGGTTAAAACGCACCCATGCATTGACGGCCACAGACAGGAAAGCTGGGTTTCAGGGGAGAAAACAGCCATTTCGGTAGCGATGCCGTTTGGTTGCTGCCTTTTCTCTTTTCTATGTTCTCCGCACTCTTTGCACATATGTTTGTAGCTCTGTAGTCTATTTTATTAATAGCCGGTTTCTCCAGTGCTTTTCCACGGTCTTTCCCTGAGCAGAAAGACACAACAAATTCCAGAGCTCCAGGCCCTGGAGGGTACAAGGCCCTGTCCTATCTAGGCTCTTCCTGGGAAGCAAGGCCGAGAACGACTCTCAGGTACATTTTCATCAACAAAGCAGAGCCAGTGCTGAGAGGGGGGCTCCAGAGAAGGGGCTGGCCCTGGGGGGGGGAACTGAATCGCCACTCGTTCCCCCAGTCGGTGCTTTTATTCAATTATGCTGATTTCCTGAAAGCTATAAATATGTCCTCACCCCTGGAGGGGGTGGGCTTTTATGGACACCTTTCCATAACTGCTCCTGAAGACCTTCCAAATAAAGATTCCCTCTTCTCTATTACCTCCTTGCTAAAATGATCTCGAGCTTCCTTTCCAGGCTTGGGTGAAAAGGCAACAGTAGCACACTTAGAGAGGCCTTCTAAAAAAAGCAGCACGAACAACAACTCCCAGGATCCCTGCTGAGGAATCCCAGCCCTCCTTGGGACACCCAATGCAGGAGACCTAGGGAAAGGAGGGGGAAAAGACATGGGTTAGGAAAGCAAGGAGAAACCTTTACCTTTGGCTCTCACAGAAAACGTGGAATGATTTTCGCTCCTTGCTACCCCGCTCTTTGCACAAAGGATGCTAAAACCCGAAGGAGAGAGCGATTTCACAGTTGCCTCGGGCCCTTCATTTCGTACCGATCCAGTTCTAAAAGCCCTACTTTGATGGGATGGAAGAACCAGGAGAAAAGAAAAGGTACAGGGAAGAAAAAAAATGCGTCAGGAGTGTGGGAGAGAGGGGAAGAGGCAGGGCTAGGGAGGGCCCGGGACACACAACAGAGTCGGGGCCCAGGGGCTTGTTGTAGCTCCAGCTGTCAGTGCTGCTTCTTTCTCCTTCTGTCCTCCCTTCCTTTTCAGTACCTCCGGTCGCTCACCTGTCCTCCACCTAGGAACAATATGAACATTAAGATCAATTAGAACAGACAAAGCTGTAGCTTCAATACCACTTCCAAATTAACAGCTGGCGTGGACAGCCCAAAGAGCATGGCCTACAACATTTGGGTTCACAGTTCTGCAAAGAAAGATCTTCTCTCCTACAGAAACTCCTCCCAATACTGAGAAGCTTCTTGCCGAAGCAAGGATTTCAGGACTCGGCCTCCTTACAATACTGTGTATCCTGCTTCACTGCCTACAGTCCAGCAGAAGGGGCTGAAACACTGGTAGGCAGCTTCCATCTCTCCTAAAAACCAAAGAGAGAAAAGCAGTGCCTTAGGACACCCGAGGCACGTGAGGCCGTCTAATGGACGGCACAGGGTTGACCTGCATCAGCAGGGCTCCACCGAGTCGTGCTGCCGCGCCGCTTCCAAAGCGTCTCGGGATTCAAGTTCTCTTTCAGCCCAGGGCCAGACAGCTGCCAGCATCAGGCACCTTCCTGTACTCGTGTGTGAAAGCATCGCTCCTCCCCAGACAAACGGCACGGACACCCACCCTCGGGCACCAGAGAGCCAAAGCGTCTGCTGAGAGTGGATTCCCCAGCAGCCTGTGCTGAGGAGGAAGAGTTCCCGTCCGCACTCGGGCCTCGTGCAGGGCCCGCTGTGCGCTGTCACCGTCGGGAGAGGCCTCAGCAAAGTCACTTCCAGCACGCTCGGTCAAACTACCCACGCGCCCGCAGAGCTCCTGGCTCAGCAGCGGTACGAGGGTCCCTCCGACACGAAGTACTCTGGCGGTCACAGGAAAAAGAAAGCTTAGGTGTTGATCCTTCCTGGCATCCCTCTGCCCGTGCAGAACGCGACACTGCCGACACTTCAGAGGCCACCTGCATTCAATGGAATACCTGAGTGTGTGTGTCATGGCTCAAAACTCAGTGAGCTCCATCTCCGAAAGGAATTCAAACCCCGGATCTTCTTACCTCTTCCTAAACGGGAGAACTGGGCCCTGTGCTGACTCCTAAACATTTTGGATGTGAGCAGCTCTTTCTATTGGGTCAGCAGGGAAGATGGACTCCTTTTTTACCCCCTGAAGTGTTCTTTCAAGGATCGAGGGCACCGTCAAGCCTCGGGTTCTTGGAGACTGCAAAGGAACAGCGTCCCGGTGCAGCAAGGGCTTCTCAGATGAGTAGGGTAATTCTGAAACTGGCCCTTCCTTTTGGAAACTCTAGGTGGTCTGCCCTGTCCCTGTTCCACTGGTCCTTAATGGCTTTCAAACTCAGGAAGCAGAGGAAAATTAACTGCTGCTTGTCATTCATTCATTCTTCTAGGTGTATGTCTAGGTGTATTACCCTTGGCCTTGAAAGAGGGGAAAAAAATACTATCCTGACTCAGTTTCCAGCAAGTGGCTTGCACAGTTTTACTGGTGGGGCTCGCACGGTAATGGCCCCTTCCTCATCTCCAGCTTCCCGAGGGAACGTTTTGCTGAGGATGGACCAAGAGAGCAAACAAGGCCAGAGGACAAGCACAGTAAGACTGCCACACCGTTCTGTGGAGCCACGTCACCTTCTCCACCACCTTCCCACCACATTCCTGCACCGGGTGAGTGAGATCAACGCCTACTGACCAGTCCTAGAGAAAGGGCTTGTTTCCAGGCAACAAGTAGAGGGGAAGCTGACTTGAACTGTCTGTTAGAAGCAGCCCACCTATTAGCTCGGCTCAACTCTGCCACAAAATGACAAGGAGAGAGATGAAAGGACACACCTAAGATCAGACCGGTTGGCCTGGTGAGATATTCCCGGATAGCAAGCAAAACGCCTGCCACTTTTATCTAGTCTGAGCTCCTTCCTGTCCAGACAGGCCGGTCAAAGCTCGGCTATGAACTCCAAAAGGAAAGTCTACGCTTTTATGCAAGAAGGCCTCAGCTGAACAAGGATTATAGCTTTTTTTGCCAGGCCGTGCTTTAACTTTGTCCAGGTAGGCCTCTCCTCTTTCTCCTTTCTGCCCTCTAAAGACAACCTTTGAGCGTGGCTCAGAAACGTCTCGCCGTCGTGCCTCGCAAAGACCATTTGCGAGCACGGCTCGCATGAGATCGTTCCTTGCCGCCCTGCGCTGCCGTCGGCACTCGCAGCCGGCAAGACGCAACACAGCGGTCTCTAAGGGACAAGGGAAGGGCTCAGGCTTCCACAGCCTGCGCGCAGGGTCAGGCTGCAGAGCTGGAGAACGTCTGGAACGAAGCGAATCCGAAGCTGACGGAATGCTCAGGTCACTAACCAATCGTGGCACGTCAGACCCCAAGCGTGTCAAAGGCTACACGTACCTGTCCGTTTCCTGGAGAATATCTGGTAGGAGCTGGGCATCATTCGTGATCTTGAGCTTCTTCTTCCCAAATGGAATATCCGAAATAACGCTGTCCAAGCTTCCTGAAGGCAATGGCAGTGCTGCAGAACAAAGGCAGGTCTTTAGCTCTGAGTGACCGAGAAACGCACGACAGCTACGCCCCCGTTCCCCTTACGACACCGTCCGCCAGCTCTTTCTGGGGGATGCACCCAGATTCACAGCTCCTTCTGCACTTGCCCTCACTAGGAAGCCTCATCCATCCCCCTGCAGACTGGGAAGAGACAAAAGCACGGCAGCGTACTTCAGTTCGCAGATTCCCCGCTCCCGATGACGCTTGTCCCTGCAGCAAGGCTCTCCAATAGGGCACGACATGGCTCCAAGGTAACTGCTGCTTCTCGACAGACAGCCCATCTCAAACGTGAAAATAATTCAGCAAAATACAAAGGAAGAGCTACGTTTGTGAGCACTGTATTTAGTGCAGGTGTTCAAGAGCACGTGTATGAATGGCGAGGAACCAACCACATGAGATTCCTTCTCCATCCCCCTTTTCTCCACCCCCCCAGGGTTCTGGTTACAGCCAGGATCACTTGGATTCTGTCAGAGCTAGTGTCTTCAAAGTGCCTCCTCAGAAAGAATTTCTGCATCCCAGCAAAGGTCAGGTCTCCTGACGAAGAGGCAGCACTGTGCCTGTGGTGATGAAGGTCAGCCACAGGCCAGGCTGTGCAGGCCAGGCTGAGATCCCTCCCGAGATCCTGTGGCTCCTCCATCCCTCAGGGTGCTCAACACTGACTGCCCTGAGCAGACGACAGGACTAAAAACCTCCACGAGTCCCTTCTCACCCAAACAGCTGAGATTCTACGCCAACTCTTCTACAACTAGCTGGAGATGTTTCCCGCACCATTCTCGGCTCACCACTCGCAGCACAACAACTGGGTATCGATTTTATCGGCAAAGGAAAGGACACGTCACCTACGGTCCTGCTCGAGACGTGCAGAAACAACAGCTTCTGACCGGTGACGAAGACCCCAACTACTCATTCCCTTTAGAAAATCTGACACCTAAATACCTTCCACTAGCCTAGAAACCAAAGTCAAACACAGCTTTTAAGCAAGAAAGAAACCTACTCTTTTATAAAAAAGTAAATAACAATTCTTATCATTCTGGTAAGAAACGAAGACTGCGAGGTAAAAAAAAAAAATAAAAAAAAAAAATAGGCACACTTCATCACTAACGCACAGGCAAAACCAGCCAGCTTGCCTGTCATGAATTCCATAGAAGGACAATTTAGCCTCACGCTTTGAGGTCCAGAATAAGGTCGTGAAATGATTACCTTCTCTACAGACTAGCTTGTGAATGAAGAGCACACAGAATCCCTCTTACAGGAGAAAAGCATCGCCGTTCAAAATACTCCTACTGCAAAACATGAACAATTCAGCTTCGCTTAACGAGTGCTCACCGTTACTCACCCGGTAAATTCAAGTTACAGGCTGCCTTTGATTTGGATTGGTCCCGGCTGTTCCATTAAGATACAAAGGACTCTCACACGCTGCATATACTCTTTGCGGTATTCACATGCGTACCGTTAGGAGAGACAACTGCTGTCTGTTGGTGGTGAGAGAAGCAAGATGTTGACTTAGTGTGAGTTATAAATTAAGCTTTTTTATTGTCAGAAAGTGTACACTCTTTATAGTGTTGTCTGTGTTCCAAACGTTATTCCCCACAGAAGTTTCTCACAGGAGCTTTTTTTATTTTAATTAAAATACTAAGTTGATATCAGAAGGTAACAACAGCAACAGTTTTTTTTGTTAAGTTAATTTTTGGACACTTGTAGCTTGTTTTTAGTTTTTATGGTGTTTTTTTTTATAGTTGTTTTGAGAATAATTTTGAGTAGAGGTTTAGCTTTTGTCTAAGGGGCCTGGATTGCTCACTTACTTTATGTCTGTGCAGCTGGAGAAGGATATTCTCCAACATATCCCCCTACTTTTCTTTGAGTAATTTAGGTTTGGTTTATACATTTTTTTTTACTGTATTTATTAAGCATTTAATTATATATGGTAATAGTACCCTTATGGTTATAATAATTACTAAAACTACTAATTTTACTTTTATAAATTTTATTAACTAGTTTTTAAAACTTAGGTTTGTTAATTAGTTTTTGAAAGGTGCATTTTAAGTGTACTACTATTTGTA
>JAVTVJ010002888.1:30000-77486 GCA_034509425.1 Eopsaltria australis | reverse complement strand
AAAAAAAAAAAAAAAAAGCAGGAAAAAAGCCCCAACCCTGTTGCTGCCCTGACAAACCTTAAAAAGGATGTATATGCTCCATGCAGTCAGCAGTCTGGGGAGCAAATGCTTCTCCTTTAGTAATGGGTCACAGCTGGTTTCAGCAACGGGCTGAAAGCTTCAAGTTTGGCATGACGAGCATTCATGTAGCTTAAGCAGAGGTGTTTGACACTGGGGATGGCAAACTTGGATGGATTAAATGCCTACTTTGAATACAGCAACAACAACAAAAATGAGAGCAAATAAAACTTTGTTTGATGGGTAAAGCACAACAGTATGAAAACTTTAATCTAAGCATTGAGGGGAATGCAAATGGGAGAGGAGAAATAATGTGCAGAAATTAAAAACTCTGGTGATAATTTTGGCCTGAATCTATTTCTCCCTGAACAGAATTTATTGTTGCCAATCCACATTGAATATATGAGAAATATTTGGTAAAGAGTTAGGATAACAAAGTATTTGCTGGAGAGCAATTCTAAACTTCAGTAGCAAGAGTTCAATTGGTATTAATAAGATTTAGATTATGACACAGATTCACATCTTTAGAAGTCTTGTACTCCAGGGAAATTCACAACATGCAGGAGAGGATTACTTTCACTCAACTTCTTCAAAGACCCTATTCAGGTTTCGCTGAAAGGAAGTGGTGTAAAGAATTCAGACAATTTGAGTTGCAGCAGAAGCTACATTGTGAAATAATATTTACAGTTATTATTAATTTTTTTTCTCATTTTATTAAACACTATGCAATCACCAACCAAAAATAAAATATTTCATGAAACTTTCAGGGTGAGAGTAGGATGAAGCAAAATATCTGGGTTCAGGAAATGACAGAAACTTGACTTCACAAGGACATGTGAAAATATTATCTTTGTTTTCTTCTAGTGTTGCCACCAATTGTTTAATTTTTACTCCATATGAAGAACAGGAAGCGGTTTGAATTCACCCATAGCTTTCAGAGTAGAACTCAACCCCAGTAGCACAGTAATGTTCACAGCTTTCAAGATGGTACAGAATGGGTTTGAAATCTTTTTATTGAATATGTAGTTGGTATGCCCACTTCACAAAGACGGCTTTCACTGCTCTCATTACTTTATAATGAATTCTCTCTATGTCAACAGCACATGAAACCTCTAATAGATATCCCTGGTGAGCAAGGCTCCTTAAAATATGGCTAAAGTTCTTAGACTTGAGCAATTTGTCATCAAAAAAGAACACATCACCAAAATTTCAGAAGTTTTCCAAAGCAGGAACATGGAATGATCATTCTCCATGATTTCTTGAGTCTGTTATGAAGCCTGTAGATTTATCATTCTCATCTCCTTGCTAATTATAGCAGGAAACACCCATGGATAGAAGGTGAAGAATTCTAAATACTAACATTTGCTTTGTTTCCCACATAATGGTTCACCGTGACACCATTGTTGCTTAGCTTACTTTTAAATCATGTCCCAAATAAGAAAATATCAAGGGGAAACAAAAGAAAACAAAAATATGAAGCACCTGGACACTTTGAAAAAATCTTTGCTTGGAGTTAACTTTACCTGAAATAAAAAGAAATCCTTCCTTCCTGAATTCCTGAATTCCTTCATTCCTTCATTTCTTCATTCCTTAATTCCTTCCTGAATTCCTTCCTTCTTGAATTCGTGAATTCCTGAATTCCTTCCTTCTCTTCTACTTTCTTCCTCTCTTCAATCCTTCCTTCATTAACTTCCATCCAAATGCATACCTCTACCTCTTCTGCTCTCCTGCAGTGACAGGAAACTGAAGAAAATTGATGCACTAACGGTTCTAATATGACATTCTAAAAGTGACTTTTTGATTTTCAATTAACCTTGCACAAAGAGGAAATATTGAAATTCCCCTCTTTGTTCCTGACTGTGTACATTAGTCAGGCTAGTGTTGGTAGGAGTGAACAGGAGGGGCTGGGCTGGGGAGGGGGAAACTGGCACCTCATTCAAGCACTCCACTGCTATTTGCACAAAACGAGACAAGACTACCCTGCAATAATTACTCTCTGAAGGGGGAAACAGGTAGGAGAGAGAGTGCTCTTGTCATTTGTTTGACTTAATTGTATGCTTTTATGAGCCGTCTGACTGGAAGGATTAAAGTTACTTTTAATAACAGTTCTTTTCAAAAGAATTTGATTTGAGATTTCTCAGCAGGGCTGCCTACCAAGCAGCAGGACCTTTTTCTTCCCTCCAGACCCCCATTTCTTCAGCATTCACCTATCCTCCCCCCTCTTCCCTCTGTGAACACCAGCATTGTTCTACTTCTCTAAGATAAGACAGGGTGGACAGTATGGCATGAAGTCAAATTTTTATAGTCACTTAAAAAAAAAAAAAAAAAAAAAGTCTTTGAAAAAATATGCATAAAACAGCCTTTCCCAGGATGCCGACATAGGGAAAATGAGACATCATCATATAGTCTGGTTTTCCAGTTTAGAGATGTTCATTACACACCTACAGAGCAGACTATAGAAGGGGCCAAGAGTATTTTCTCAAACCATTTTTAATTTTAGAAAATAGAAAAGTATAATTAGTCAAAGTGAAACAAATTTCTCGGGAAAATATGAACGATTCTGGAGAATGCTTTCTTATTACTTACTTCTTACTACTATGGGGAACTCTTTCTTAGAAGTAAGTTTTCAAAGCTATATGGTGCATCCATATATTAATGAACTTCAATTTAGTTTATATATGTCATCAAAGTATATATAAGGTGTACATAAAGAAAAAACAAAAGAAGAAACACAGCCATGGAATGTGGGAGTTAAATTGTCTCTTTTCATAGCATATGATCCAGGATCCTCTGTCTATGAATAATATGGGTTAATGTGATATTAACAGTCAGTATCCAGCAAACTGTGAATTTATAGATGAGGGTTGGCCAGTTAAATATTCCTTCCCCCATTGAATGAGCACATTTAAACTATTATTTAAGAGCTTTTGTGGAAGACATTGCTCACTTGCACTGTAAACCCCAGAAACTTAAAGTCACTCACCTTCTATTAGTATTATTTTATTTACATTTCTGAAATCCACTGACTAAATTTTAATTTTGTTGATTTTTCTTCTGGCTTAGGAGTAACAAGAAAAAATAAAATAGTTTCACAGGGAATATAGCTTCTCTTTTACCTAAAGGATATCCCCTAAGACAGCTAAACTTGGGGTTTTTTTGGGTTTGTTTTTTTTTTTGTGTGTGTGTTTTTTTTGTTTGTTTGTTTGTTTGTTTGTTTGCTTTTTTCGATTTCACTTTGCATTTACATAGGCATTTACAAATTTAGTTCATCATTTACATGCCTTCTCCTCATTATGTTGAACATACGAGCACCCCTTCTATAACACAAACAGAATCACCCTTGTTTGATTTTTCTGCTGCCTGGGAAATAAGTGTGGGTTTTTTGCTAATGTTCTAGTGTACCTTATGTCAAACTCCTAGCTTGCAAACATTTCACACCTGGCACATTAATGTGTTATAGGTCAATTGCTCTTCTACTTCCATTAAAAGGAAGAAGATGCCCTTTCATACATGCATGTAAATCATAATATATTTAATTCACTTTCACATCTCAAGTCCAAAATCCAAACCACTTTTATGTTCACAGTAAGAAATAACAAAAAATGCATCTGACATTCTTGAAGTCTGAGTTGATTTCTGCTCCTGAATCTCCACAGCTATAAGCAAGAACAGCCTTTGGATATACTTGGATAGAATCAACACTATCCAATATCTAAGTGATTGTGACACCAACATCATGTGTTAAAAATATCAGTGCCTCATCATGGTCACTGGTTGGAAGTTGTTTCTCTTAAATTTTAAGTGAGCTCTGTTCCTCACCTCACTGAAAAGTTTACTTGATAATAACTCATTCCCCTTTTTAACTTACTACATGATGTGTAAATTAAGTAGAGAGAAAATAAATATTTAACTTATGTTGTTTAGTTCTGAATAAAATGATTCGGCTTTTCTTTATTTTCAAGGGGCCTATTTGCTAATTTACTTCATGAAAAGCTTAAAAAAAATTTGTGGTAAAGAGAGGAGCATCAGATTATCCATATATTTTTGTATTTTCTCTCTTGAATAATTCTGAAAGGTAGGAAGTGTGTTTCCCTTTTGGACCTAATTAAATGTGTACTTTATTTAGAAAAGGTCTTTTTTCTCAGGTTTTAATCATTCCTCATATGCAAAAATTTGAACTCATGTCCTGTATGGAACAAATACAATAATTTCCTATATTTAATTTTGCATTTTAGCACAAAAACTCATTTTTTTTGAGCAGTGGAGGTGGTTTATTTTCCCGAAATGCTTACAGGAACAGTTACTGCCTGAATAGCTCCAGGCAAGTACGTAGGGTGGACAGAAGCAGCCTTTAAATTGTCTTGGTAGGAGACACAGTTACTTCAGGAGGTCACATCACTCAACACCTAAAGTTTTGATCTCAGATAGCAAGCTGAATCCTCAACCTAGCCTTCTTTTCTCTAAACAGGGAAGGTGAGGATAGAAATTTGAAAAACCTGCACACCAGTGTAATTGTACACATTTATATATTTTTCATGGAACCTTTATTAAGCAAACACAATTATTTGCATCTCTAAGTGCCCTGAATGCATTACCAGTATAGTTCAAACCCTGACAGAATAATGCTCTCACATGAACTACCTCTAGGTAGGAAATTAAGTAATAAACAGAGTGATAATCAACAGTAGTGAGTAGTTTCTTCCCCCATCTAGGGAATACCTACATTTGTTCTTTTTTTAACTGAGACATAGCTGCTTATACAATACTGGCTTTTGAAAACATTGCCTGAGTTATCTCCCCAGTCTTGTCTGCATGTGGAATTGTAAGGAATTATATAGAAGGACTGAGTGGATTTAAACTATCAGACTTAAAAAAATATTTCTGTGTTTTTCAAGTGTAAACATCCCAGAAATAACAAGTCACTGCTAGCCTAACAGAAAAGAGAATATCTTGTGTGAGTCACCTTTCTAAACTACAAATTATAAAACAGTTGTAAGATGACTAATAATGAATTATTCTATCAAATGACTAGAAAACATCAAACTGTAAAGTCTATCTAGGAAAATTAAGGAGTGAAAGAAAATTGAAATATGATTGGGTCATGCACAAACATTGACCCCCTAACTCCCACATTTTGCAGGCACTCTGAAGATCATAACACACTTCCCTTTCAGTTGTGTGATAGCTCTTAAAAATACTAACATTTCATATTGCTTTCAGCAAGAAAATTAACATTAAACTCCAGTTAGTTGTTCTTATTTGTGCATTATGTGTGATCAAGGACTGAACCCTTCTTCAAAACCTTTTTTAGTATTTCTACCCTTAAAAAAAAAACCCTAAAACAACAACCAAAAATGAAGCCAAAGAACCTCTCAGTATCTTTGGCAAGCCTCATTATTTTTTAAAACCAGACAGACGCTCTGGTTTTAGAGGCAGCAAATACATAAACTGTTTCTTTCTTCTATAACTGCAGTTAAATAGGATGAAAGTTCTTTGTCTTGCTCTCTCTCTCTCTAACCTCATGCAGCAGGTCACTACAGTAATGATCTCTCACAGCTGGCTCCCTCATTAAGCTCCTTAGTGATTATATCTTACTAGTTCCCTCATGTAAAACCCAGAAGTTAGACACATGATGAAATAACCCCTTGATTCATATTACATACATAGAGTTAAAGTATGACACATGTAACTTTACAGGGGATTTTGAAAGGGTGTCAGAAATAAACTCAACTGACAATTTCACCACAAACAAATTTAGGAATCAGGCAGAAATCCACCTTCCCTATTCATGGTGTAATAGTGAAAGACATATACTGCTGCACTGAGTTTAGTAAATTAGACAGAAGATATGGCCACTTTTGATCTTATCCATAGCAAGAGTGAGGATGTGCAGACAATTGTGTTGAGTCTCCATGCTGAATCATAGCTCTGATTAGTGCTTTCCCCTTTTTAGTTAATCTATTAAAATATTATTGAATATCATTTCCACACGAAAAAAAAAAATCAATCTCCTTGTTTATAGGTTGCTGTATTAACATTTGGGACTTTCTGGGCTTCTGAAGTCTGGTGGTGTATTTACATAGCTGAAGCAGTTGTCCACAGCTCAAGAACTGACAGCATTGATGAAACTAATTTCTTTACTGCTGTCTAGTCATGACCAAACCTGAAGCCTGAGTGTTTGTTCAGTATGCTTTCTTCTGTCTCCTTGAATGAAATATTTTCTTCCTTTCTTTTTCCTGGTTTATTAAAATAATTTTTTCTTCCCTGAATTGTTTTGTTCTACAGGAATTAGTCATTTCTCTCAATCGAAGAAAGAAGAATAAACATATTATCTTAATGTTCTGAAAAAGTTTGCTTATATCACATTTCTGTAGAATTAAACTTCTAAATACAACCTGTATTAATGAAACCTGTTTTGAATGCTTTAGATGTCTGAATCTGTTTCTTCCCTGAACTCCAGCTCTTAGTGAAACTATATTCAAACGTCCAACTTTTGTTTTCAAGTGAATTCCTTTCTTTTCCAACGTCTCATTAGTCATGGCTGGGCCTATATCCTTTCAAATATCCCAGTAATTTTATTGATTTAGTTTGATAATGATTAATCCTAGGTGCAGCCGTATGCATAGAGTGTGGCATCAATGAATTTGTCATTTAGAAGAGCGATTAAGGTAGTCAAGTCCCACATATTTATTCTGTAACGCAACATGTGCACAGCTTTTTCAACATGTGCTCTATACTCTTGCATCTCCTCATCTTGGTCTCAGGCCTCAAATGTCTGAAATGTTTGTCTGAAATGTTGGAGTTGCATCAGTTCAGCCAATTCCAGGCTATGTATGTAAGGAAAAGTACGATGATGTTTCCATATGTTCCATTTGGGATTGATGTGCTTGGCTAACTCCAAATGGCTGAAACTGGAAACTTCAAAGTTAGTGAGACTATAAAATTCATCAAGAAAGGATAGAAAGCAAAGCCTCAAAAGAAACAAGATTTATAGTTATGAATATTTAAAAATGGCATATTTACAAATGCATACTGGCCATTTTTCATTCTATTTTTCATGGTACCCTCAGGCTAACACCATTTACTATACTGGGTGCACATCAAGTCCCTTTTGATTTAAATTATCTTAACTTCTAAAAGCTTTACAGTGATAAGCAACCCAAATTTCAAGACCTAGTGAGCAAAATAGTTTCTCTTACATTTCTTGGGTGCAAATTTAGCCCTCCTGGAAATAACAGGGGAACTCTTCATTAAAATTGCAATCTAAACTTTTAAGAGATGCACAAATGAATAATTTTGTGATTTTTTTTTTTATAAAAGGAACTGAACAATGGTTACAGCTTGAGTTGCTGGCAAACCTAGCAATTATCTTTCTTAAAATGTATTTCATGTTGGCTACTTAAATTCAAAATCACATTTTGACTCTTTTATTACAGTACTGTACTTACATTTCTTATCTGAAAATGAAATTTTGAATGACCAATGTTCTCCATAAACACATGGAGACACCATTACCTACCCTCTTTCCATCAGCATTTAGAAAATCAAGAAACTTTCAGGGACATTAAGGAGGGCAATCAAGAAACTATCTGTGAGATCCATTGATGCTATTTATACACTTAAAATTTAAACATTTAAACCAAAGCTGTGCACTCTGATTTGGTTTTAAAGCCAGCAGCAAGAAACAGCCAGTTTCCAAGAATGATCCATCACATATCCTGATGGTCTCTAAAATAAGGTGGACATATCCTTTAGAAGATGCTTATTTTCTCGCTGGAGAGTAATTGTTATGTATTTATACATGTTTATTCATATATAAATATAAGATTTTTTACAAGATGTGTTGGTTTTCAATGGAAACATAGTAACTGGATGGCAATTAAAAAGTTACACATTTGATACCTAAAGTTAGGTGAGTAAAGCATCCTTTTAACATTTGGTATCTTCATCACAGTATGAAGATGAGGTATGTTTTGGGCTGTGTTCTGTATCAGGCAGCAGTGTCTGGTGTCACTGTTGAATGAGCATAAGCATTTTTAGGTCTTTTGAGGTCTTTTCTTCAGAGCTGACTGTGCCTCACTGAATTGCATCCAGAGAGTTTTGGTGTTTCATCTTCGTTCTTTGATGCTCATCCTTAGGCCCCATATGACTTCTCCTTATTTTCAAAAGGAGTTAGGTCAGGAACACCTGAACCTCAATTTGTCCCTGATCTGTCTGATTTTCAGCCCTTGAGTCACACCTGACTATAAGCAGAATTGCCATAAGATTCTTTTTCATTAATAGACTTTTAAGGTTGATGTGAGATAAGTATGGGCTTTGTCTTGGTTTGCTTTGCTTTGATTTTTTTTTTTTTTTTAGTAGCTTGGGGAACTGTTTGTTTTTGGTTCATTGCTTGGTTTTTTTGTGGGTTGGGGGGGGAGAGGGGGGGGCTGTTTCTTTTCTTGTTTAGTTTTGGGGTTTTTTTCACTGTAATTGTCTGCATTTCATCAGGCAATCATCCCTTCCCAGGGGTGAGTTTCCATTCTTCTGATGGCAAAAGAAGAAGCAACACAACCTCTCCGGGTCTAACTCTTTCTTTTCTTTTATACCCCTTTTTTTGTTGTTGTTGTTGTTGTTGTTGTTGTTGTTGTTTGCTGTGTTCTTTGTTGTTTTTTTTTATTTTGGTTTTGGTTTTGGGTTTTTTTTTGTTTTGGTTTTGCTTTTGGGTTTTTTGGTTACTTTTACTTCTCTTTCCCATAAAAGAAATGTCCCAGCTCTACTTACTGACTAGAAAAATAAAAAAAAATCACTTTCCCCCAACACTGCTGAGAGCTCTGGTGTTTCCTGGGTCTTGTCCTGTAGTTCTAGGTAATAATTAAGGCTATCCCATCTATGCTGGACTTCTGACTTCTCTTCTCCCCCTACCAAGTTTCAACTGCTTAAAATAGAAACGTGTAACAAAGGAAAGAGAATGAATTTTGATGCTACCAACTTTTAAGCAGTTTAACTTGTAGCTGTACAAACCTTAGCGTAAATGAGTCTTAGTCTAGGAGCTGCATGATCAAATGCAGTTACAGAATATTTTAGGCCAGAGAAGTATTTCAGTCATGACATAGAAATTCATTTTGGGCACATTTAAAACTCTCACTCATCACTTGCTCCTGAAAGCCAAGTTCCATACAGAGGTGTAAGCTCCCGAACAAGCTTGGAATAAATAGTTCAACTTCGTATCACTAGCTGGGATTGTCAGCTCATGATTCCCAACCCTATAATATCTTACAAGTGTGACAGAATGTCATAGTTTCCAGAAACTTGTACAGATAACTAGCACATAAATATCCAGTCAAAAGATAGTCTTTGCTGAGAGTAGGTTATTACCTTCTGGGTCAACGGCTCTTCTCTTCCTGTAGTGTTCTTATTACAAAACTACTTTTAAATGACTAATAACATAGCAAGGGATCAGAGGTCACAATAATGACCACTGTAGTATCTTCAATTTTATGGCCCAAATGATTGAACAGGGGATTGAATATTAGAAACCATATATTTTATTTGAAGACTAACCTATGGCCATGTAGAAACCCTAGATGAGTTATTTTATTGCTCCACGTCTCTGCTATCAATAAACTGAGAATAATGACACTTAACATCTTTAAATACTGCAGCATGGAAAAAACTTAAAGGGAGTTTATAAATGTGACAAAGTATTACTGGTAAAAGGACTTAAAATATCAACCATATTATTGCTTTCCAATGTATTTTTAAATTCTATTGCCTCCCTATTCATTTTATTTCTGGGTAGTGATATTTCAAATCTTTGAGCAGCTTTGATAGTGGTCATTTCATTTCCGATTGGAACCCAGACACCTAAACATTTTACTGCTCTTGGGATATATGTATGATTCCTTACAATTAGTACTGTACTCCACAATAGGCATAGCCACTGGGGTTGACAGTAGTTCATTGACACAGGAAGTCAAAAACTGAGCAGGTGGCTTATCCTTTCCCTTCATTTCCTGCTCCTTGTTGGTGCTGTACTCTCCAGACTCTAAAGGAAATGGAAAGAGAGATCTCATGTTCATCCAACATCCCTTAACATTTAGGAGCAAGACTTGGCCTCATTCTACCAGGCATCTTTTGTGCTTATTCTACACCCATAGCTCTTACTTGATGATTACTCTGACTGAACTTTTATGCTGCTTGTTTAAGTATCCTACATGTCTTTTTCTGCCCTTTGGTGGTTACGTTTTTAAATATTTGAATATTTAAATATTTATGCCTAGCTTTGTTAAATATATGCTGTTTCTTGTGTTATAGTCATGTTATATATGAGCATCAGAGTTGTAAATGCTTATATGCAATCTGTGGTCACTATTTTGTTATGTTTGCACTTTCTTTTAAGGCATATATTAATTTTTCTTGTTTAGTATCTTTCAGTTTTGTGGATTCAGCAGACCCTCCTTGGATAAATCTCTAAAGTAAAATAGCAAAGAAACACCAAAACTTAAGTCATAGCACAACCAATATGGTTTGACAGATTTACTCATTCTACAATAAAATTTCAAGTTTATTTTTCTATAAAAGTTAGGAGGTAGTTAGGGGTAAAAGATTTGCAAGTAGTGGACAGTAAGAATGTCCCTCACTCAATACTGTCCATTTTGATGTCAGACCCTTTACTTTACAGGTCTTTTTAATTCTTAGAAATACTGCACAAAACAAGATCCACTAAATGACTGGATACGTAAGTAAATAGGCAGCATTTATTTATCCTTCCCTTTCTTTTATTAAAAATATGGAGTGTATTTGTGAGGTACACATTATGTGCTGTGATGGAAGACACAATAAAGCCCTGTGGTGCTGTGGCTGATGTGTCACAGCTTTAATGACAGAAAACTTCCTGAAAGAAGGGATTCGAGTCAACAGAGAGGTTAGCTCGACATTAAAATAAAACAGTTCAGTGATTTCAAATTAAATTACTGTGAAAATTTTTGTTCTTCATAAGATTGGGTTATTTTGACCTTTCATTTCATTTCAAGATTAAAAGAGCTGTCAAAACATAAGGATTTTTGATGAGTAAAAATTCTGTATTCTGATCAACTCTAATAAAGGCGTTTTCCACGGAAGCACATCACTGAAGCTATCCAAACCATCTCAATTACTATTGATTAGGACATATCTCTAACAGAATGATGTTACCAACTAGTCTCTGAATCTATTAAAAGAGAATGAGTTAGAAAATTATAAAGATCCTTATCATTATGAGGGTTTCTCCTAACTGTATCAGTTACTTGTTTAAATTCTAAAACGAAGTTAATATATTTTTCCTTTTTTCTCATTTCTTTTTTTAATACATATTTTCTCTGCTGGTTTTTGCAGAAGTGCATTTCTTTAGAAAAGCTTGCCTCATGTTTAATGCATTTTTAGCTTAATGATATTTTGTGCCACTGAGCTCCACCAGCCTATTAGTAAGTTTAATTTTAAATAGCTTTCCTTTTGATCATTTTTGATCTATTGTCTTTAAAAAAACCTTATATTTTTAGAGGCATGTAGAAGAATATTCATGAATACCTAATATATTTCTATAAAATTAATTGCTGCATATAAAACTCTGATGTTATTTTTACTTTTTTCCAAACCAAGCAGTCACCATTGCTTTTATGTCTCCTAACTAGCTGGTATTTTGAGGCTAGACAACCAAAACATGAGGTTCCAAGGCAACATTAAATAGAGTGTTTATTTAAACATCCTCTGAAATCTGTTTGTCTACTTGACCTAACTACTGCCTTAAATGCAGGAAGAAGGCATTTTAACACCATTAGTATCTGGATTCCAGCCAAAGAAAATCTCCTTACTTTATATCCCTTTAGACTGCATTGATGAAACAGCCTAAAAGTAGGTTTGGTGTTCGTTAATTCATTTTAAATGGGAAGGGAACTCACAGATTGTATAACAGGGAGACAAAAAATTAAGGTTCTGAAGGTTAAAGGGCCTGTCCTTTGTTGGGCATTTCCTAACATATGTAACAATATAATTGTTTCATTCAGCTATAAGAAAATTTAATCCTATATGGTATTGTGAGTTCAGATAGAATATGCTTTTGAGACTGTGTTGGAGAGACATTTTTCTCCCCTTTGATTCCAAGGTGAGAGTTTTTTTGGGATTGCTTTTCCCCCCTCTCTTGTGTTAATACCTGTAGCACAATGAAATTAAGCAGTCAAGATTTCTAATGCAAACTCTTCAGGGACAAGATGCTAAGTGATTCTAAGTGTTTTGTTGAGAACCACTGTTTAAGTAAACATTACAAATTATGGCTATGTAGTATATAATGTAGATTGAAGCCCTTGAGCAATGTATAATTCATAAAATACTTCACTTTATCAGTTTGATCATGTTTCTTTTCTTTAAAGCAGAATATGACAAAGATTTTAGTCCTCTTACTGAGGCAGCAGGTTCAATGGCAGGAAAGACACATCCTTGAAAAGTCCTTTTTTTTTTTTTTCAGACCAGTTTTTGATTATCTGGAGAAAACATATGGTTTTCCTGAGATTTCTTTTCATATAATACAGCAGATCGAGCACTCTTGGGTATTAGGAAGTAAACTATACAATATTTTCAACAACATTTTTGGTGATATTGGGATTTTAATTGTCTGTATTTTGTTTCTATTTTACACTTTGCTTGTTCATATTTATTTTATTCATGTAAATTAAAGTTATTCTGAATTTAAAAAAATATTCCATGGTGGTACACCTGTAAGAAACAATACTGCACTACATCAAATAAAGTTCAAGAAGCAGTCTTACAGGTTTAGATCTGTTTATGTAGTTTTAGGCTCTACCATCACTCATTGCTTCTAACTGTGGTTCAGGTTCTCCTAATTCATACTCTGAGCATGTAGAATAAAACTAGGGTTCTGTGTGAGGAGAACTGGAGGCACAAAAGGGTGAGGATCACTGGTTAAGACAAGAACAATTTATTAGACATGAATTTATTACTATTTATAACAGCAAATTATTAGAAACTAAATAAGAACAGCAACAACAACAATGCACAGAGCAGAGTGTACAAGAGAGGTGAATGACTGCAAGACAGCACTACCCCACAGCACACCCTGGCAAAACTGAAAAAAACACCCCTATTTTTTGCCCTCTGCAATTGGTCCAGGATCCTGGCTATGACCCTCGAGGCTGCTGCAAAAATTGGCCAGAACCAGGACAGTCTTGGAATGCTCATGAAACACAGGAATGTGACAATACACAAGGAATGAACCACAGTCCTTGTGCTTACGTGTGTGTATGTTGTATTCCATTGTGACAGGTCAATGTTGGCATGGACACATTTAATATCCGCTAGAATTATCAATATCTGTTCGACATACTAATAGGCTTATTAATATCTGTTAGGCATATCAAAGGATAAATTCTTGCAACAGTATTAAAGTGATAAAATAAAAAAGCAGGTCTTTATTAGAAGCTCCCAGGTGCCTTTACAGTTTTGGGCTATGGGCACACCTGATATCAGATTTCTACAATTTTTACAAGTTTAACAAATTAGCCTATCTAACAAATATTGTCCAATTAGAAGAGCAGTTGATTAGGTAATTTTCCCCTGGGTACTGCTCCATTGGAGTTGGTCCAGGACTTCTTTGACCCATTTCTTGTGGTATCTTCTCAGATTCTGCCTGAAAAACAAAATGTCCTTCTTGTAGCTTCTCTTCTGGAAAATAAGACTAAACATTATTTCAGGAATGTGTTAGAAGGTCAGCATACTACTCAAAAATCTAAGAGAAAGACAGGAAAAATACCAGGCACTATATAACCATGTATTGATAGTCTACAAAACTAAAAATGCATAAAAGCTGAAATCTTTAAGCATCAATATTAGGAGGCATGGGCATGAGTGAGCATTTTGACAAACTTCAAGCAGCTCTGTGTGAGGGCATCATGCCCAAGGACTGTTTATGGTTACGCTGCTTCACAAACATTCACGCTGAAGAAAAGGTTTTGAATGAAGCAGGAAATATTAGGACCAAAAAATCTTAGGAATGAGTAGACTTTTTCAAATATTATTACAGGTTATGCAAGAATGCATAAAGTATTTTTTGGGCTCTAGTATTGCCACAAATAATTTTTGAACAAGTTTCTGAAACAAACTTAATTCTGATTTCTCCATCTGGGCTTTACAAATTCTAACTTTTTATATTCTCCTCCTTGAATAATATTTCCTTTAATATTTGCGTAATCTTCCCATGTTATTCCCAAAACTGGTTATTCATTGCCCAATTTTATCCTCCTCTACACCCTGAGTAAAGGTGTGGGAAGGATGAAGTTATACTTTTTTGCCTGACTTATTTTTCCCTGTTTTTGGTAAAATACAATGATCTGTGGCTGCCTGTTTCTTGTTGTGTCAGTGCTGTTACAAAAAGACCATGGGGCCTCCATCTCTTCACCACATCAGCTGAGAGTCTCCAGATCCCTTACTGCTGGCTGAAAGCAGCAGCCTCTCCAGTAATATGCTCAATGTACACCCTTCTAAGGAGGAGTAGTCAAGAACTTTTCATCAGGCATTGAATATTTTATGAAATTTTACTATTCTTATGTAAGTTCCTCTGTTTGGCACATGATTTAGACGTTTAATTTTAAAAAATACAGTACTTAACCAACAATAATTCTTGCTAACTCAGTGCAAGTAACAAATTGTAACAAACATTACAAGTTCCCACTAATAAATTTATTTTCTTGGTTGCTGTGAGAGACTATCAGGAATGTGCTTCCTACCAAGAACTCACAGTGTGACTTCAAAGATCATACAATATGTTCTGAATTTGATTCTCATCACAAAAGAGGATTAACCTAGCCGTAATGTGTTAGCATTAAGATATACGATTAGATATTAAACAATGTGAGAAGAAGGAACTTTTTCCAGGGTTTGGGAGTATTCTCTGTCTTTTAAGATTCTACAAATTAATTTGATGATACCTCCATTCTCATTTATATTCCTCTTCTTCCCTTATGTGCATGTTGCTTTTTTATTTTCTTTTTTTCATTTTTTAATTCCTGTGGCACATACATTGCATTAGCTATACAAATCTGGTCGAAAAAGAAGACAATAATGTGATAAGCATGTAGTAAGGTCAACACCAGTGTGATAACTAAAGAGACTTTATATTCATTACATCTTAATTACCCTAACAGGTTCAAAAGTTCTTTGTTGGGAATGACAGAGTAGCTATGTGACAAGAGATTAACATTTTTGATTGATGAAACTGTCAATTAGGAATATCTAGGCAGTCCTCAAATTGATAAAACTGATATGTTTCACCTCGTTGATGAAAATTTTTTTTGAACTTTCATATTTTTGAAGCTGGGCAGGCAGTTTTTACTTGTCTCTGACAACATGCTATGATACATGTTATGTGATACTATAATTTTTCCTTTTTTTGTTGTCTGTGTCCACATGTATGCTCTTGCTGAAGATGAGTGTTTTCATCACTGCTGAGTTTCCATAGTGCAAGATGGTTAAACTGAGACCTGATGACTCTCACACTGCAATCTACTTCTTTTGTTGATATATGAAATATTCAATTCATTCTGCCATCAGCACTAAATGTTAGATGGATAACACATACCTTGATTTCTGATATGATGATCTGGATGGAAATTGGATGGCAGGGACATGCAATGCCTTAGCAGCTGTTTTTTAATTTAGTTTCCTCTTTGGACACTCCATTTTCTGGTATGCTGGTAGAAAAGACCTTAGTCACACACGTTACCAGAAAATGGTCTTCATCTTCTCCATGCAGTTACCAACAATATCCAACATTTCACTATTTTGTGATAAATTGCATAATTGTTGTTTGCTGTGAACTTTTTGCTATCCTAAATAATGGTGTGGGTGAGGAAACCTTTCATGAATCATGCAAGTTGCCTCCTACCAGGCCAGTAAAATTATTATCTCCATACTAATCATCAATATCATTGACCTTTGTCATAAAACTTGGGTCGTTCATATCTATATCCCATTAGAAGTATCATCCCACGACCACCTCTTTGGGTCTATTAAAGTCATGTCAGAAAGAATCATTGACTTCTTGTCAAACACATCCAACCTTCCACATTAATATATCCACAGATGCCTCACTAATCACTCAGCAAACAATGCATGATACTCACCAGGCAGTGAGAAGTGTGGGAGAGATCTTTGGAGGACCCTGTCCTCCTCCAGGAATGAACCTGATGGTGACAGTGATAAATGAGACAAGATGCACAATATTCTTTCTCCCCCTTCATGAATTGCAGGAATGGGTAGATATTGTTGCTCATTTGTTTTTTCTTTCTTCCTCCTCTGCTCAGGAGTAGAGGAAGAAACTCACATGATTAGAAAAGTGATGCTGTTAGATTCGTGGTTTCTTGGGTTTTTTTACCCCAAGTTCTACTCTTTGTAATTGCAATTTTTCTCCTAGAAGCTTAAACCATATACCATCCCATAGTGGGTGAAGACGTGGGCATAATAATGTTTTTTAAACTAACATTGCATTGAATTTGAAAAAAATGCTTTTGTCTGAAGCCCAAACCCTGACCGTATTTTCCAATGTCACACAAACTATTCAAACAATGCTGAACTGAAGGGTTAGATCCTTTAATATTTAGGTCAGCTATTACATCACTGGAGAATAACTCCAGAGACACTGACTCTATTCTTAGCGTACTGATTTTGTGAAGGTTACCAGATTGATATATCTCTTGGACCTCTGTTCCAGCTTCAACCTTTTACTATTGTCTGAAATTCTTTACATTTGTCTATTCAAAGTGTAAACTCCTCGGAGCAGGAACTACTCTTCTCTCAGCAGGAAAGAGAAAAGATTAAAAAACACCATAGTGGTGTGAAAAAACACAATGGAAATCAGGAGTAGACAACAGATTTTCAGGGGTTCCAAGGTTTCAGCAGGGAAGTAAACTAAGTTGAAAATGGGCTCTTTGGGTCTTTAAATATTAGATATCCCACTCTGAAAAAACTGACCTTGTGTCCATTTTGTGCTAATTCCTTTATGGACGAAATGTTGATATTTACCCAACTCAAAATAGATGTGCTGAAGCTAAATTTAATAGTCTTTGGAAAAACTGCTTTAATATCCCTAAATGGGTGCAATTCTCTAGCTGCAAATTATAACCATTATTTCTGTATTACATCCATTAGCAAACTCTCAGGGGGGAAAGAAAACAAAAAAAATAAAGGAAAAGAACTGGACATTTCCAAGACTATATACTGATAAATACAACATATGTTAAAATGATAAAAGTAACTATAAGAAATACCAGTAATCATTATAATAATTAATAATAATAATAATAATAATAATAAAATATCATTTTGGAAGGGTTAAGTTCATTTGCTTCAGGGCATAAGCTAGTTTCTACCTACAAGGGCTTAAGAAAAAATTTCCCCTTTGGGCAAATTGTACTATTCATCTCTTTCTCTGAAGCATCTGGCTTCAGCTGTTTTCAAAAGTTCATTCCCGATCTATCTGTTCCTTGTGTGCTGTGGCAATTTTTATGTTTCTGTGAGCTGAAATAAAATTGTCTTTACCTAAAACTAATTTCAAGGTAGAGATAATATCTGTGCCAACATTATGCTGGCAGGGCATTCTGTAAACTACTTCTGAATGTGGAGCCAAATGCAGCCCTTTTGAAGATCTGCAGGCTTAGTCTGACAATTTTGGCAGACGCCTGGTATTCTTCAAGGGCGTTGAAGTTTGTGCCAGATTTTCTTCTTTGATTTCCACAGATCTGAACGCACACATCTGGTTGTGGGAGGGGTTATCACACATCTACATCTGCCAAATATGGCCATGCTCTAACACATGCATATTTCTTTAATTCCTGTGTACTTGTTGTGACAGGCTTATTCCAGCAGTGAGTTATTTCAAAATCATTTAACGGAAAATATTCCCTAAAAGACAAACAAACAAACAAGAGACAAAGCACAACAAAAAACCCCAGATAAACAGAAAAACCCACAAACCAGCCAAACAAAAAACTCTCACAACAATAAACCTCAAAACCAGTGAGGGGGAGAGGGAAAAAAAAACCTGAGCATAACTGGCTGAATTCCCTTTGGATTCTGAGTGGTCTATGTGCTGTTCAAAGTTTACTGAAAAAATATTCCAAAGAGTTAACCTGGAAGCTCAGCTGTAAAAAAAAGTCAAAGGATGTGAATTCATAATAAAGCTTAAACCAAAGTCATTAAATATAGATTGACACAGAGGGGAATATCTGTAGGAAAATAAAGAGAAGAAAAGTAAAACATAAACAAGAAGATATTCAGAGAACTTGGGAGGAACTATAGGCAATATAATGAAATAATCATGGTAATGAAATAATGATGGTTTGATCTGAGCCAATAATTCCCAAGGAATAAATTTCTCAGTGCATTTTTTTCACTTTATTACACAAAACCCAAGGATCTGTTTGTGGATTGTTTTTTATTTTTTGATTCAATAATAGGAGAAACAGACCTGTCTTTCAACATTTTTTTTTATTTTAAGTGTGTGAGATTCCAGGAGTATTTGGTATGCAAATTTTGGCTTGTTCTTTCTGTAATTAGGCCCAGGGGTCACGTGGTGCATTTGTTTATTTTCTAACTGAAGCTCAAAACACAACACAGGGAATCCGTGGAAGAAACTATCACTGTTCTGAGACTCTTAAGGGATAACAAGTGTAAATAGCAGGAAATTTCAGAGCCATCAAAGCTTTGCAAGATGAAATATTTCTGTAAACATGCCCAAACTTACCTCCACATGCACGTACAAAAACATGCACACTAAGGCTGCTAAAACTTCCACTAAATTACACCAATAAAATTAAAAATTAATCCTAAATGAAAAACTGAGTTTTTATCATCACCCTCACTGCCCACCTTTGACTGATGCTGGATTTTAATTGCCTGTCCTAAGGTTCACTATGTCTTACAGGAGAACAAATGGAGGACAGAAATTGAAGCAGTTGTAAAGAAAAAGGTATGGTCTAGGTTATTTCAGTATTAATCAGCAAAGATTTTTCTTTTTGGGAGAGCTGAATACAAACAGAATTATTCCTTATGTTATCTGGGAACTTTCTCACTTATAATGAAGAGAGAGTAGAGAAAGAAATCTTGTTAAGCATCTGGATTATGGTCAAAATCACAGTGGGATCACCTCATATGCTCTTGATAGAGATAGTGCGTATATATGTTTATGTTTTCTGTGACAGTTGTTGACTTAGATGCCCTTTTTCTTTTCATGTTATAAATGCACATAAATTTTATTTTCTTAAGGGAAATATAACAACTTTAAAATATCAGTGGGAGGAGACTAAACACCTATTTGGAAGTTAGGGTAGTAGACGATACCTAGGATATTTATTCTCCCTTCTCAATTTTAAACAACTCTGACCAATGATAAACCAGAAGATATGGACGCTTGGAATTTCTTCTTTAACCCTGGAGCTTTTTCTTCCTCCATACATTCAAAACGTTCTGCTCCAAGTTCTGCCCGAAAGTTCTGCTCCAAGGGTGAGCTCCCAACCCTAAATCCTAAACCAAGACAAGCTTTTTTTGTCATCCTGTGAGAACCTTACCTTCATTTCAATGAACATTTTTAGCCTTTCAGTTCTTTCACTGGTTTTCTGCTGGGCTTCCCTGGTTTCCTTTGCCACACAACTAAATGTCTGCATATGATATTTCTAGGCACCTTGGATATGTCGGCAGAACCCCAAAAATATGATCCTTCAGGCACAGATTATAATGATGACTGTTGAAATTCCCACATCCAGACAGAGAGTACAGCTCAAGTATTCAAACAGAAGTGATGAGTGTTGCATCCATGTCTAGGTGATTGACAGCTAAAGTTGTCTGAAGTAGATATCAGTGAAGCAAGGATCTCAAAACATAAATGTAAAAATATGTGGATAACAATGTGAATAAAACCTAAGCAATGTCAGAGGTCAGATCTGCACCTGGTATAAATTGGCACACATCTGCAGCCGTTTTACACCTAATGAAGATCTATCATGGAAAGTTTCTCTAAGATTAATGATTCCCAAATATATTTCCCAGAATATTTTCTAAACTTTTTGAATGAGCAAAAATATCCTAAAAACATGGATCATTCATATCCAGATTTTGTGTTGGTGTAGATTTTCAAACTGTCACCAAATAAAAAAGACAGAAAAAAAAAATCAGAAATACCTGAATAATAGTCACACCTTGCGATGCCTAGACCTTCCTAAACTATGAGCAGGAAAATCTGCTATGATCAGAAAATCTGCTACTTGAAATAATGTTATCAGTTGCTAGTAACAAATACTTGTAATATCTTATGTTTCTTTTAATTTCTTTTCGTGTCCACCTTTGGCAGTTCTTTCTTGGAATCAACATAGTTAGCAACATTAAATGGCTTCTGTTTCTTATAATTCGCCTCCCCATATAGACTGGTCACTGTAATATTCACGTTAGTATGTTCAAGAAGAGTTTAAATGTCTCCTTAATATTTTACAGCACCACAATTAAATAAATCTACTGTTTGCCATAGATCCAGTCTAAACACTCACCTTCTGTGCAATAGCACAGCTCTTCCCACCTAAGAAAGGAACGGAAGGGACTTTGAGATCTGTCATAAATGTGCAATAGCTGTCTTTGTCAAAAATTGTGATTAATCTGATAGCTAATGATTGTTTATATCATCTATATATTATATGTTGTTAAAAGTTATAATCAAGTGATAACATAAAAATACATCAGTGAAGATTGAAAAGAGTACAAGGAAAGAGAAGGTAAAGATAAGCACATTGGGGAACATACACCATGAACCAATACTTTTTTATTTTATTTTATTTATTCATCCACAAGTGCTTAAATATTACAAGTGAATGAAACCTCTGATCTGGAACACAAAATTTCACTCCAAAAACTTTTTGGGGTTTTTTTTTTTTTTTTTTTTTTTTTTTTTTTTTTTTTTTTTTTTTTTTTTGTTGTTGTTGTTGTTGTTTTTTGTTTTTTGGTTTTTTGGTTTTTTTTTACATTTGACCAAGTTTTGAAGTAATACTTCTCACTAAAATGTGGTTTGAAAGTTTTGCAAAGACTTAACTTCAGGGTTATTACTTTTTTCAGATTCAAGAGGACCAAATAATTTTTAGGAAAACAGACAAAAGTCTTCCATTTTTCCTTTTTTTAAACCTTATTATCAAAGAGCTGATGATTTCACTGGTGTTATTAATCAACTAATAAAGTCTTTCATGTATGCAGAAGAGTAATTTACTTCACAGCCTTTTAGAAATACTCTGCAGAACTGAGTAGAGGTAGAGATACAGACTTAAATAGCAATACAGTTGTACATACAGCAGTTCCACATAAAAAGAATTTTTCAAATTAATAAAATGTAACACTATTTATATTGCATCCATACCAGGTAGGCTTTTATGTCAATATTCACAGACACAACACAAAATATTTTGTTTCATAAATAATACAAGCAAAGGGAGAATGAAGATAGAGAGATGACACTAAAAATATATGTGTGAAGATACCTACACTGAGCAGATGACACTATTTGGGGATGAATGATATACATAAAAGACAAAGATTATAACATGAGTTTTGCTGTGGAACATAGTAAATGGAAGGAGGAAAAAAGACTTGAAAGAATTCTCATGATAGAAAAATTATAGAGTTCTTTCAGTAGCAAACCCAAATTTTTCTGCAGAACTCTTATGCTACTTCTCTTTATAGAAGTGGAGCTATGAGCAAAGTAAAATGACCAAAATAATTGTAATTAATAAGTAGTTTAAGGACTGCAGGAAGGATATCATTGCATATAAAGAAATGAAACTGATGGACTTTTTAAGCATGTGCTTAACTCTAAGTATAAGCTGATGTCCCACTGATACCTCTGAAGTTACACACATAAAATGATCTCATGTGTTGGCATTTCAGTGCAGTGGGATTTAATTGAAGCTAAAAACTACTGTGGTTTTTTTTACAAAAATCTGATCTTTTCATTCCTATGGAAATTTACAAGGCATTTCCATGGCATAAACGTTCCTTTTCAATGTCCTGTAGTGTCTTTTTTTAGTTTAGTTTTCCTTCCAAATCAATCTTCCTTTACAGATGAGTTTCTGCTTACCAGGAGACATCAGGAACAAGCAAGGCTGTCATATACATATCACCACTAGCCCATATGTCCAACAATGGATTAAAAAGTGTCTTCAAGTAACACCTGCCCTGCGTTAGCCAGGAGGGGTCAAAATCTAGGAAGTGATCTATGCTGCAGGAAGGGATATAATTTCCTTCCTGGGAGAGAGAGCCAATAACCAGGTAGTTTTAAGGATTGATATGTAGGTAAACCAATTAAAAAGTTGATCTGCCTTTGATAAAAAAAATATATATCAGCAAAGACCCTCTGAGCCTCTTCCTCTCTTGGCCTGCTGCTGTGTAGAGAGGAGCATCTCCTGCTTCTCTGCCGGGTAAGGCCCTGTCCCCTTCCTCCTTCCAAAGGAGGGAGGGGAGGTTTATGGCAGCCGTGCAGCTGCAGCTGGGCATGGGGGAGGAACCGGCTGGAATGTTCAGCAGATCCAGCTCAGCCGCTGTGTCAGCTACACGAGACAGGGCCAGGCCCCTGCTCCGGGCCAGGCAAGGACCGGGCCGGCTCCATCCAGCTCGGGCCAGGCCCTGCCCGGTCACCCCGGGCCCAGATGGCCCCAGCAGGCCGAGCCAGCTCCGCAGAGCCGGGCACAGAGACTCTGAGAGCTTCTGCCATCCAGCTGGGACCTGTTCAAACAGCCCGGCAGGGAGCACGGGATCCTCACACTGCCAGACAGAGACAGAGATTGACTCTATCCAGGCCTGGACTAAACTCACAGACACCCATCCTTCCTTGCAGAGAGAGGAACGAGTGAGGACATCGACATAAATGCAGCATAGAGACTTTACAGTCGCTGAGGAAAGCAGAACCGATGCCTAGAGGGAGGAGCATGAGAAGTGCTTCGAGAGGGAAGCTGAAAATTCTTTTAGAGAACCATAGTTGGGGATTGAGGTAATAAATTCCATGTAATATATATGAAGACATAGTCCAAAGGGGGGATGTGAGGTTCTAATTGCAGCCAGTGAACTGAAATACCTGGGTAAAGACAAGTAAGTGTTGAAATAAGTACAGCCTGATGAGAAACTGGAACCAAGAGAGAGGAGAGGCTGTGACCCAGAGCCCTGGTCCCAGGGGAATGCCAGAGAACCTGAGTTGTCAGGAGAACCTGTGCTGCTCAGCACAGAAGAAGGGATTTTCTTTGTTGCTACAATTGAACTGTGCATCCTTAAAAAAGGTACCCCATGGACTGTTCATGACCCACCATAGTGGCTGTGGGAAGGCTGCTGGGGTGGGAGGGAATCCATCACAAGCAGATCTTTTTTTTTGGGCGGTGGCTGGTGGTGAGGCTGAAGACCCATAAAAATTGTATTTTGCTTACAGAAAATCCATGGTATAAGCAAAAGAAACTTCTCCCCCTAAATGAACTGAAACAAGAACTATTTCAGAGGTGGTAAACTGACTGGAGGTCAAAGTGTTGGTTTTTTTGTGTGTTGTCAGGGAGAAAGAAATGGAGAGGTGGGGGAAGGAGGGGTGGTCTGAGGAGTTTGTTCTGTTGTTCTTTGGTTTTTTCTCTTTTCCTCTTTATCTTAGGTGTAGTAATAAACTTTCTTTATACTCTATAAAATTTAAGCCTGCTTTGCCTACTCCTAATCCTCATCTCACAGCAAACATCAGGTAAATTTTGGTAAGTGTGCTGGCATTTGGCCAGAAACTCGAATAGGTGAACTGGAACCACTACACACCCCACTTCCATCTCTGAGCAAAGGTCTATACCTGGTCCGTATGTGTATTCTATGAAATACACAATCACCTTGTATTTGTTCTCTTTTCTTTTTTGCATGATTCTCTGATAGACCACTGTAATATTTGAGGTCCGTTGTCCTGAATTTATGGACCAGACATAACTCCATAAAAAAATGTTTATGAAGGATGAATGAAGCGGAAAGCAGAAAGAACAGAAATCTGCATAGAATAGAACAAAAACTGGTCTGTAGGATACGTGGCATAAAATAGTTATAAGCTGTGGCCCAAGCGAAGTCCTGTGTGATACCGATGCTGTGAAGAGCCTCAGATTTCCACTTATTCACAATATTGTGAGTGTGTTTATTAATTTCCATGGTTTTTTTTTAAATGTTTAGTTGATAAGGAATGAATAGAAGAGAAGGGACAGAACTGTAGAGGTTGCATCCCTGGGGAGGAGAACTACAGCTGGTGATAGAAATTATTTCCTTCAAGAACAGCTGTGAGTGCCTTATGTGCCAGTAGCTGCATGTGAACCCTTTATTTTTGTAGTATAAAATCTGACAGGAAAGTGTAACTCTGGAGAGAGTATTTATATGTAACCAAACACATCCACTTTGCATTAAATATCCTTGTTAAGCAGGTTTATGTGCTGCTGTCTGCTGTCAGTCAGGTTTCTGTGCACTATCAATCAGTTGCAATCACCTGCTTTTCCTTTCTTGGGTTTGGGTACACAGTGCATAATTGCCAGTTGTAAGGTAGCTGTAAGCCCCTAAACAGGATGTAAATTGATCAGTTTGTCAGACTGCCCAATATTCTGCTTAATCACAAATTTTTAGGTCTGAAAAAGGATTTTTTTGGTTCTTCATTCCATTCAGAGTTCCCTTGAAAACCCAGCAATAGGTGTGCAGGTCATGTGCAACACTTCCACTGAACAAGTCCTCTAACCCCTCCAAAACCTATATACCAGGCCAGTTCTCCTCTGCCTGTTTCTCAATATCTGCAGAAACCAAGAATGTGAGTTCAATTCTGTCTTCAGTAATTCCAGGTATGACCTTCAGAAACTACCTTAAATTCAGCCACTGATTATCTTCTCTCTTTTGTGAAATGAGATGAATGTTCTTTATCTCTAAGTCTGTATAAAATACAGTTAAAATTAAAGATAGTCTCCAAATGCTAATAAATGCAATCCAAAGCCTACAGAATCAGTGTCAGTGGGAGTTTTGCTATGGAATTCAATGGGAGCAGGGTCAGGACCTGATATAATTGAGAGAAGTTGTTAATATACATCACTTACTGCCTGCCTGCAGTTCTTGTCTAGCTAATAAAGTCACTCACTGACATAACAATATAGAGTGCAGGAGCAGGTGACACACTCTACTGTGTGCTTATGAGGTCTTTTATAGCACACCTTTCCCTTCAGTACATCGTGGAGGGTATATAAATATACTCCATATGCTTTATACTACTATATTGAGTAACTTTTTGAATGTATGCTTTGACAATTCAGCATATCCCTTAGTATGTGACATCCATAGCAGATTAGCAGCTTCTGTGCATTCATGAAAACACCAGAATAGTCTAACACCAGTAGCTGTTCAATATACCTAATTGGCTTTTGGAGAGCACTAGTAGGCTCAGAATTAAGAATTGATGGGTTGTTTGTTTGTTTGTTTGTTTAAATATTTCTCTTTGTCATCAAAGGTTTATGTCCGTGGTATTCCAAATGTGTAACATTAAAAACAAAATTATGTGCAATCAGCATTTGAAGCCACCTGTTTTTTCAGGGGGGACTGTGGCTGTTAGATGAAATCAGTGACAGCAGCAGAAGCAGCAGCAGCTCCTAATCACACATTCTTCCCCTGTCTCTCACTCTGAGTTACTGCTTTATTTAGGTTGATAACCATAGAAGATTCTTAGTTATGCTGTAGACCACATTTTCTGTATGGTCAGGAAAGATTACAAACCAAGGAGCAAGATTGTGCAGGGTGATAAATATTTATGAATAAAGAAATATTGCATAACATGGCATAGAATATTATGTTCTCAAAAATTTTGACCTCAAAAATTATTTAGTTATTAAAAAACTTTGATGAAGTTGTAAAGAAAAGGACTGTTTATTGCCCTGCTTAAAAAATTTGAGTTCTAAGCAAAAATGAAGAAGTTTTGTATTTTCATATAGAGTTGGTGGAAAGGCAAAGATGGAAAGAATTAATCTGTATTTGATGTTGATCATTGTAAGAGAAGTGTGAAGAAGAGGAAAATGTCAGTCAATATCTTTTGAAATGATTTGAAGTAGGGAGAAAAATGTCAAATTTTAAGAGATCAACTTGTTTATTTTATCAAAAAGATAGGAGTATGCTTCTACTTAAACATCAAAGTAGCTTAAGATAGGAAAAACTCCTGATGTGAAAGCATTATTATCTTGCAGAGAAACACTGAGCTAAAATGCATAGAAAACATGCTGTATTAATATTTACCAAAATTGGGAAAAATTAATTTGGCTTTTTTTGTTGTTGTTGTTGTTGTTGTTTGCTGTGGTTGGTTGGTTTTGTAGGCTTTTTTTGGTTTTGTTTTTGACAGGCTTTTTTGTTTGTCTTTTTTTTCTTTTCTTGTTGATGCTGTTGTTGGTTTTCAAGAACTAATTTACCAGGAAAGCTAAACTATAGGAATGTTAGTGAAGAATGGAATTTATGACATTTCTAGCTCAGTGCCAGATTAATTTCTAACAAAATGTTAAACAAAGTGAAAATAATTGTAATCAATGTACCAAAATTACTAGTACTGCAAAATTTAAGACACAGTTGATAATAAAAACTTGGTCTGGTAATGGTGCTTTTTGATCTGGAATAATATAAAATTTTGAAACACGCTTACAGAATTGCTTTCAGAATAAATTGATGTTGCTCTTTTTGAAATGGGAAATTGTAATAAAAATAATTTTAATTTTTAATTTTTTTCTGCATCATTTTATTCATTATGGAGTGAAGAAGGTCTCTTTCAGTACCAGAATTTTGTTGTGCATAGAATGGGGATAATTATTTGAGTTATATCTGGATGTCTAATTGAAATTCAAGGTACATTATTCATTCCTGAACTAGTAAGTCCCAGATATAAAAGGAAGGATCTTCCAAAGAGTCTCAGGTTATGCCATTGTTAGATGCATAGAGCTTTAATTAATATTTTAAAATAAATTTTAAAAAAAGAAGAAGAAGAAGAAAAAAACAAATCTCAAAGTCTTCAAATTGTTTTGAGGTGTATATACAATTCATGTTTTATTGTTTACTTAAGAGGGAAAGTACCATAACTCTATTTTGTGAACATTTCCCCCCCTCCCCCTCGGTTTTAAAGCTCTGTTGATGGACACATCCTTTTAGAACTCACACCATGTCTGGCTGCAGTTGTCACTTTACATTGAATTGTAAGTTGACAAGAAAGTCCTAGCCAAATGCTGCACTTTAACAAGACGACACATGAGACAATGAAACCTGAAATGACATGGTTTTAGTTTTTTCACTATTTTTTTCTTTCTTGACGTGCAGTATTTTCCTGAAGAAATAAGAAAAAGAAGAAATTAAAAGTATGGGTCTAGTAGAACTCTCCATTGACAATGACAGCATCCAGGCACCTGTCTGAAGCTATGCCCCCTGTTCCTAAAGTCCAGTACTGAGGTGGGATAAAGTTAGGCCAAAATAACATAGACAAAAAATACAGTGGTGAGAAGTTTTTTATTGAAAGGACGTTCGTGGGTTTGTTTTTATTTTTCTGGGAAAGGGGAAATAAAAATAAACGAGTGGATAAAATGGTTTTTGCTGAAGAGTGTGGGGTTTGTGTTCTCTGTTGATTTTCTTCTAAGCTATAACCCCTCTTAGCTATAACTTAGCCTCAACCTTATGTACTCAGACTCTGAAACCAGCCATGGAAAGCTGCCCACACATTTTCCTGTATGTCTGCACATTTGCAGCTCTTTGATGCAAAGTGTAACTCCCTTCAAGCAATAAAGGCACAAAGAAATACAAGCAGAGCAAACACAGAGCTGAGAGTTGTGACCTGCAATGGAGATCTTCCATCTAAATTTTTTTTTTTTTTTTTTTTTTAAAGATGTAGTATTTTTGCTGTTTTGGAGCAACTCTGCCATCTGCATAAGTTGAACCTTGAGGAATTACTTTAAAATGTAAATTAGCAAGGGAGCTTTTCATGCAGGTCTGATGGAACTACAGTGTATTTTGGCATCTGGTGACACGTGTAAATTCAAGTAAGCAACACAAATAACTGGGCTAATCAGCAAAAAAAGTAAGCTATTAACTCCATACTCTGTCAAAAAAACCAAAATATCTTCAACTCTGTGATTAGGTTGAGTCTTGGAGATTTTCAGTATGGCTTACCACAAAATTCAACAACTCATGAAACCAAACCAAATTTCAAGACAGAACCTCAAAAATCCGAGTCACAGGTGGTGACCTCATCTTCTACTCTTCCCTACTCATCCATCCATAGTATTCCAAACCCTCCCTATCAGTGCCTAGAGAACCATTGTGTAACAATTCTTAATTTTTTTATTTTCAAGAATAAAAAGGAGGAATGAAAACGAGAAGTCCAAGAAAGTGTCTTCAAAAACAGCCTGCCCAAAATGCACTGATACCCAGTCAGGAGCAGCTAGTTTGAGGACAAATACAAAGCTGTTCCCAATGCCCAATTAGAAGGAGAGGAGATATGCAAATGAATGTCTGGGAAGATTCACGGCTCCCAAGCTTGCGCGTGCTCCCTTTGTGTTGCAGCTCTTCATTTGTGAAGCACTTTTTCCCCAGGGGGGAGGACGACAAGATTCAATTCAGATTTCCCCTAAATTAAATTAAATGCAATGGCCAGAGAGCCCCAGGGGGGTGGGGTGGGGGTGAGCACACTTCAGATCCCGATAGGATGATGACTTATTTTGAAAGCAACTAACTTTTGAGCAAATTTGAACTGTGTATGACAGGGGCATGGGATGGTGGAGTGAATTAATGTGAGCATTTAATGAGCTATATTATTAATGTCCTACTCTGAAAAACGAATTCTTTCTAAAGCAGTTAGGAGCAGTTTGAAGTGAAGACATGCTAACTAGAAATTTGAATTTATATTTCTTTGATGTTTTCTAGAATTTATTCATTTAAACTTTTGCTCATACCCTTGAGATGGTTGGGGTGACTATAAGTACTTGGCTGCTAGAGTCACAACTTTTAAGGAAGGTTGTCGTCCTATAGATTCTTAAATTTAGGGCATACATGCTGGTAAAAGTTACTCAAAACCATAAACTCAAAACGTTTACACCACATCCCTCATTTGTGAAAACCTCTAAAATTTAAGCTAATGGAAATTACCTTAAGTTATTTGAAATAAGGATTAAAGCTATTTTCAGTTTATTACTTTCTGTGATAAGTTATACGGTGATACAAAAGACTTTGCCAAATATGCCAAGTGAGGAATCAACAACTTTACCAAAAATTGGGAAACCAGAAATGGGAAAGTGACTGACCCAAGAGAAAAGAGCATCATATGCCCTTAAGTGACCCAGGAAATGTTATTCAGGCAAATCACTCTAGATTAAATTAGAATAGATTGTAATTTCACAAAATATGTATTACCATTTTACAATACATCCAGTGCAACACCAAAAGCCCTGTTTCCACTTTAAAATCAATGAACAGCATTAACTGACCTAAGATACAGGTTCATTGAGGAAATGTATAACTACCCAATTGAAATTTTAATGAAAAATGTGGGACATACTTCCACGTTTTTCCTTTATCCTAGAGATTTTGACACCTGGAAAGTGTGGTTCACATGCTGTTTCTCCGTGTGATCCAAGAAAGTTTTGTTCTGATGAAACTCTTAGCAATCCTCATGTTCTGTTGTGATTATAGTAATCAAGTTCCAATTAAAAATAAATGTAATAAAAAATTCTGGATAAACAATGAAATAACTCACATGAAGCCACTAAGAAATATCTGTAAAAAGAGATGCATTTGTAGAAATCTCCACTGTACATCTCACAGTGGGATCACACTTGCTATAAACTCTTCTGCTTTATAAATATTTAGAGGCAGAAGTCACAACACAGTTCTCAAAATTATGCAAAAAATTATGTAAATATTAGAACAGAAAGAACTAAAAAAGAAAAAAACAAGAATGTCAAAACCTCACAAGCAATTTTTTTTTTTTTCAAATGCCAGCACTTTTTTCCCAAACCAGTGCTGCTTTAGGGATTAAATTGGTTTCGAAAAACATATCTTAAGTTCTCTTATGATGGTTTGAATGGTCTAAATTTAAAGAAGGTTCCAGAATTAGAATTGTACCCATAAATAATCACTGACATAATATAACATCTCCCCAGTGAGAACATGAATGTAAAAACTATTGAAAATAGCTTGATGATACCATTTGAAATTCAGTGTTCCAGAAATGCATGCTTTTAGGAATCTTGCTAGATTTTAAATTATCAAAAACAAGTCCAGAAAATATAGATATAATAAAAATCCTCATTATTTAATATTCCAAAATGGTACAATCAGTTAAATTAGCTTGTCAGCATATACTTGAAATACACAAACTAAACAAAGAATGTGATACAATAGAAAGATATATGCATCCTGTTTTCAAGAAACATGTGATTAACAGAAAAAACTGTGTGATATATTGTTGAGAACATTAAACCAATTTGAACAAATTTTATGAATATATGGTTCATATATTCTCCTCCATAAATGCTTTTTAGATAATAATATCCTTCAGCAATGACAAAATGATTGCAGCTGATCTACAGTATATTTTTCTTTATGTGCTTTATATCCATAAAAAATAAATTAAAAAAGGAAAAAGAAAAAAATAAAACTAGAGAAAAGAGAGGAAGAGAAAGATACTGGGAGCATAGCAGCTTTTTTTCCCTCTGTTCTTAACTAATTTTCCTCATTGAGAAAAAACAGAACAACAGTTCCCTGTGGCTGTCCTACAGGGTCTTGTTTTAGAAACTGACTTGTGTCAGTACTTGAAATAAAGATGAGTGAACCCCCAGTTGGCACCTGGTGCACAGCAATGTCAAGAGCTGATATAGCTCTAGAACACCCTGTGAGAGAGAAATTTATTTTGTTTTCATCCTCGTGGCTGAGACTTTTCATCTGATATTAAATAGTCCCCTACAGTATCATCCTCTTAGTAGTCAATGGGTTTGCTATTAATATGTGGATGTATTATGAGTCACGTTTCACAATAACAGGAAAATTGAAGCATTAATGAACATGGCTTTAGCAGGTATCACATTAGAAATATTCCATCCTGCCTACAGCATATTTTTAGTCCAGCAGGTGCAGAGAGACCTGTTTTGGGAGCAATGTATCAAAGAAAATAGAAGTGGTTTCTGACATCAGCACCCATTCTAGCTAGATCATTTGAAGTTGATTTGACATGAAATGGGGCAGGAAAAAGCAGAGGGTGGAAAGGAAACAAATTTTTTAAGCTGTTCCAATTAAATCCTCAAATGTGTGGTGCAGTGTATTGGCGTCCTTACATGAAAAACTAAGAAACTAAGAACAAGTGGAGAAGAAATGGTGAATTTTGCAACATCATCTCTCTCCAGCACTAGGCTGGTAGCATTTTTCTGATCTTGAACCAGATTAAAAAAGAAAAAAAAAAAGAAGAGTTTAACTCCAATCTACACTTTATCCAGATCCACGAAGTCTCTGCTCAGGCTTTGACTGTAACTCCCTTGAAAACATCACAGTGGTGATTTGTTGAGGTGCCTATATATCATCCAACAAAATGGAAAAACAGGATTGAAATCGCTCCAAGTCCGGGTGGAGGAAAAGGAAGAGAGAGGTGCAGTATGGTGTTTCCAATACAGTTTTTTTCACTATCCTTCTTCTGTCAAATACTGTCACATCAGGGCAGACCCAGTTTGGTCCTCTCTGTTCGAAAAGTGCTTTGAAGTTAAAATATATTTTTTATGTGCTAAGTATTATTATTAAAACAAATTTATAGGGGGACTGTTCTGTGCAGCTTCCTGCTAGCTTAGATTGAGTTATGCTGCAGGATATTGTTCGTGTTGTGATGAAGTAGGCTGTGGTAATAGTCTCTGACTGCCTCTCCCCTGGGAACTCTCCCAAAAGCAAAATGTGCATCTGATGAGAGTTTCCCAGTGAGCAACGATTTAAATACATAAATAAAATTAATAGGAATGAGGAACATGTGTGGGAGGTAATTTGAGGCCTTCATAAGCATCAGTCTTCAGTTTGGATAAAAATTGTCAGTGGTCTTAATTTTGGAGGTAATGAGTGGTCCAAATTTGACTCCAGTATGGAAAAGAAGTCTTAACAGAACTTTTGAGCCTGTTGTGAGATTGATTTCAAGCTCAGGTCATCTCCCCTTCACTGTCTAGGGTATCATTATGTGTACTTTGATGATTGACTGAAAGACATCCACAGAGGTATCTGATTCAGGAACTCCAGGCTTTCTTTGCACTCAGTGAAGAGGAAGGGTAGGGAGGGGGAGAGAGGAAAGTTGGTGATTCAAGATGATGCTTAAATGGGCTGTATCTTCTTTTATTGAAGGTTCAGTCTCATGCTGCAGCTGAATGTATGTGCCTCAGCTAAAGGATACCCATTAATTGGTATGGTTCCTTCCCCCACAGAAGCAAACCTGATCTAAAAGACCCCTGGTTGAGGCAAAATGTCTCCGCTACTCATAATCCCAGTAATCACCTTTTTCATTTTTATATTTGCTCTGTCTTTGAGTATGACTTTCTTGAATCCTTTATTTGTTGTTCCTACTTTCCAGAGCTAAGCCTCCCATGCAAACAGCTTTGCTAGAGTACAGCTGTCTCATTTTGCATAGCAGACTCAAAACACAGCTCTCACCAGTCCATGTTATGCTAACTTATGATTGAAACATTCAGACCTGAACCCCTGGAATTTTCCATCTGCTTTTCATCTGCTGAGCTGACGCTAGAAGGGCAACTGCTGCGAGAAACCCCGCAGGGCAGGTTTTACCAGTGGGTGTAATTGAGAAACAGTAGCTAACCCTCTCAGATACAGGGCAAGGGGATGGTTAATAAAAGAAAATATAGATCAAAAAGATATAAACACACATCACAGCGTGATCCAAATCAGAGTGTTGTTAGGTTGTGGTTTTGTGTTGTTTAGGTTTTTGGTTTTTTTTTAATACATACACACTCATATATTCTCACGACTGCGTGCACTAGTGTGTCTTGTTGGAGAAAGTAAAAAATGTGTGATTTGTGGAACACAACCAGCATTTAAATGGAGCAAAAGGTCTTATTGAGATTCTAGACAGGGAGAAGGGAAAACTGAGAGCCACTTCCCAACCAAAACTGTCACCCACTTCTTGAGCAAATCAAGTGAAAAAAATAGCTGATGATTTTATGTGTTTGTCACAACATGTCTTTAGAGTCTCAAGTATGCAAATCCAAGCCTGAAGTCTGTTGAGCACTGCTAAGGACCCTGAGGCCTTGTTTAATCCTTGCACAATGAGTCTGGTGACAGCAGGTATGCTATCTGCAGTAAAAGGTGAAGCATTATGCACCAACTACCATATTGAGGAACAAGCATGGACCTTGAGCTCTGTGGCACCCTTATTCTCTGTAAAGTGTCTAGAAAAAGGGTCTGCAGTGAGCACTGTCCAGGAGGCTGTACTTCCTTGTAAGAAATATTTACAAGATCAGTCATCAAAATGTGTCTTAAATAATTTGTAATGTTCCTTCCTGGTTTGTCTTGGTTTGGTTTGGTTTTTGGCAGGAAAGAAAAATAAGAAAAAAGGAATCAGAGGAAATGCACACAAAAGCACATGCAGACATACATACACACACTGAGAAATTGTTATATAAAATGACCAAGGCAAATCAAGAAAAATAATTATTGCAGCTGATGAAGCAGAAACCCCATTATGGCTAGATGCTAGTTCACAATGTAGGGTCCTGGAGGTTGAGAACTAAATGCATTTTTCAGCATCTTTAGCACAATTTATTAAATTAAGTTTTAAAATGAACCACATTTCTACCCACTCTATATTTTCCCTCCTCCTTGCTCTCTGCTTAGGGCATTTTACAGTCAGTGTTTATCACTGTTGGTATGCTTCCTCTCATTTTCAGGACTGTTGCTGGAGTGTGAAACTCTCCTTCCATTTATGCTGGAAATGTTATTCATATAGATAGCAATCCTTCTATTGGGGTGCAAGGTAGGGATAGAAGAACATCTGGAATATCTTTTGGTGTCTTCTGATGAAAGCCTGAGGTGCCTCAACCCAGAACCAAATCAAAGCTTTGAGATGAAGCAATGTCTCCTGTTAAATCAATGGTACCATTGAAGCAGGGCAGATAAACACAAATCAAATCTCTTCCTAAAGTGGAAATCTAAGGCGTAAAATGATAAATGTGCTTTAAATCTGTATGTATGTTGCTGGCATTCATCTTTTCCCAGAAGGAATTTCCAGCACTGGAGCTGTTGAATATATAAGTTTCAGAGGCATTCTGAAGTAAATCTGGTACGGCCTTTTCTCAGATGTAATCCTTTGACCATGCAGCTGGGTAATCCCCAAACCCTTTAGATACAGCTAGTGAGTCTGTACCGAAATTATGCTGCAGGTATCTTTCAAAAAGAGAAAAACTGTTCAAAATCTTGCAGCATATGGTACACATTTTTGGGATAATTTTTTTACTTGAGTTTCATCTCTCTTCTTTTGAACTTATTGTAAGCTAAAACCCAATTTTAATTCCCATGAGATCTTAGTCTCATGTCTCCTGAATTTTAACTCAGGTAATTCTCCTTTTCATTCCTGCACATTGATACTAGCTCTATGCTTGCAAAGAAAGGTTCACTTTCACTGTCAGTCTCTAATTTGCATGAAAATAATTAAAAACAATAACCCCCCTTTTTTGGGTGAAGAAAGAAATGTGAAGAAGTGAAGTGAAAACATCAAAAGTGGCAGTTGCAAAATGGAACTTGGAAGCCATAACACCCATCACAAGGGCATTTGCTATGGATTCACATCACCACAAAACCGGAAGACATGTCTAATTCCTTGTCTTTTCTGGCAATTGTGCAATATGCACAGTACTGCAGAATGACTCACAATTTCAAAGAAATCATTATGAAGAAAAACAATGTCAGCCTTTGGGTTTCTGAGAAGGAATTGCAAGAAAGGAAATGAGGAAAAAAAAGCAAAGCCAGAAATATCTAACATTTCCTTCCTCTTGTTATAAAGTATGAGAAATTAATTCAGGATGTACTTACTGATGTGGATTTTAACAGTATCTCTTCATGTATGCATAGTATGAGTAGCTCCAAGTTTAACCTGGTTGAAGAGTGATTTAATTAATTAGCACTTAAACTATAAGCTTTCATTTATAGTAAGACCCTCTGGGGCTTATTTCTTTGCATCACTGCTGGAATAAAAAAGAGACTTAAAACTTGTGTAAATTACTTTTATATGTAAGACATACAAAGTGACATGTACAGCAATTTCACACGAATACATTTGTGTGTGAGTGTGTGGAGGGAGGGAGCTTTTGATGGGTAGCCATATGAAAAACAGCTGTAGGAATAACAGCTTTTTAAGGATCTTATTTTCTTGATTTAATTTTTCCTCCTTTGTATGAAAAGGAACATGGCAAGATTATCTTTCACAGTTATTAGTAAAGATCTATTTATACAGATGCCTCTCTAAATTATGAATTCAATCATCATCCCACAGATAAATGTTGAGTCATAAAGGCACATGTTGATTTAATATCTGAGAATGAGGCTTTTAAGTCAAAAGACTGTATCACATTAGAAATGCTGGGTTAGAAATTGTTAGGCTTTGAAACTTAATACTATAGCAAATAAATCTGGCAATATGTTTTAAAATAGAGAAGAGGAAAAAAAAGATAAATTGCAGCCATGAATGTATCATCAGAGTATTTTTCGACCAAATTGCTGCATATTTCAAAGGTGTATTATCAAGGTAGTTTTCTCTTTGAGGGTCAAATGAATAACTTGTTCATCAGTGTAATAAAGCATGTTTTACTCCATGTGAACATATATGCTTTAGATCAACCACCAATTTGAAAATCTCTGAATTTTGCTCAAAGAGTAAAAGGTGTATGAACCACCAGATGTAATTATAAAATGTGATTATAAAATATGTTTTAAATTAAGCATTATAAAATAAGTGTAAGAAGTGTTTTGTTTGGTTGTTGGTTTGTTTTTTGTTTGTTTGTTTGTTTTTTTTCCCCAGAGTGAAATGTGCAGAATACCTCGAGAAATGTGGCTTTCCACATTTAGGGCCAATATTCAGAACAAGATGACATCAATTTGCATTTGAAATTTCTTTCATGTGAGGTTCTGAAAGAAAACATGTCCACAAGGATAGCAGCCAAGCTGTGCAATTGCAAGTAGGACATGTAAACCACTCTAAAACTTTTAACCATGGCTGTCCCATACAAACACAAGTGTAAGAAACTGTGCCATGTGTAAAGACATCATCATACCCTATGGAAGCCATCTCTTTGTCTTATCCCCCTCTTTAAATGAGATGCAAGCTAACTCCCAAACAACCCAGACTGTTTTCTTTAGCACCAAACCTGCAGATTTGTTAATCCACATGTTCTTAACTTATCACCCTTTGAGTTCCTTGGGTGTCCAGATGTAGATGCTGAAACGCACATCCGAAATGATGGGTGTTATCCTTCTATGTGAAACTTCACTGCAGCGCAGCCTAAATTTACAGGCACAAGCTGCTAATGAATTCCTCAGTGAAAGTCAAAATTCAACCCTGATCTAAGGTGTTTTACCCCCTCTTCTAAATCATGGTGCTCTTGCTGGAGTGTCTAGAGGCTGATTTCTCAGTGTGAAAGCAATGGAATTATCCCCCATTCAATGACAGAGAATGACAACTGGAGATCATGGCAAAGCTTCAAAGAAACAGCTCTGGTGGGAAAGGCTAATGCCCCATGTGCACTGAATGAATCGTGCTGAGCAGGAAAACCATCTCTTAAGTAGTCAGTGTGGTCAGGGAGGAGCTGCAATAGATAAACCAAAAGCCTGTGATGGCTTTCAAACGCATTTCCCTTTCATCATCTCCATTTGATATTATGGAGCTCTAGGTATTTTGGATTAATGAGACACTAAGGATATCCATGAGGTGAACTCTAAGCTAGCCACATGGATTAACTGGGTTGGGTTCTACTGGTACAGAATAGGAGCCAAAGAGCATCTGTTTTCTCCTTGGTTTTTCTCTCTCTCGAAAAAGGGCTCCAATCAGAAAGCTTCCAATATCATAGTGCCCTTAAATTGGAAAGTCTGGAAACTATACATGTGACATTTTTCTGATTCTACTAAAAAAACACTGGGTCTACCCAGGGACTGGGGAGCTATCCTTAACTGCTAATAGATGTATTTCAGTGATAGAAACCTGTGATGATGTGTTGGGATTTTGGCATTTTTTTCCCAACAGATGTTCTGAAAATATTTTTAAGATCTTTTTCTGAAATAGCATAAATTTTCAAGATTCAAGGTTTGCAGTGACTCTAGGCCAAATTTCCAAGGGATTAAACCTCTAATTCCTGTAATCTCCAGGATATATTGTGTTCTAACATTTTATAATCTCTTGTGTTAAAAGGAACATCTAACTCTGTGTAGCCATGTTCATATTTTTAGGAAGCTTCTCCCTTAGAAGTCACATTTTTCATGTTCTTGCTCTGTGAATAGCCATTTGTGAGTGAAGAAGGCAAAAATATTTTTTTTAAGACACAGCAAATTTTTTTTTTTTTTTACATTTCTGTCAAATTTTCCTTTGCTTTTGTTTCTGTACATAGTGAAAGGCACTGATCATAGCTCCCTGTAAAATACAAACAAAAGGTTTGAAAAAGAAAGCAAAAAAAATCTGATCTCAACTAAACAGGATATCCAGATACCAGCTGTGAGAGGTTTGTTTTCTGTTCAGTGTGAGGAAATATCTGGTAGTTTTATTCAGAGCTTTGACTTACCTTGATTCAGCATTATAAGTAAAACCACACATTTGCTTTTCCAGAAACATTAGAAATTATTCTAGAAAGGCCTTATTAGTTCTGCTTTTCCAGTTTTCAACAGTGTGACATTATGAACAATGGTAGGCTTTACAGACTTAGTAAAACGTGTTATTGTCCTTGCTGACAAGCCCTGGCAAGACGCTGTGTGTGTTTTTACAGAGCACAATGTCAAAACTTTCTTACACAAAGATCGAGGTCCTGTACAGAATGAGCTACAGCAGGCAGAGATTAGCAAATTCCCACCGTAGCTGTTTACAGATTTGCAACTTGTGTATTCACTTGTGGGGCGTCACGGTTGTATATTGAGCATCCATAAATCACAGAGCTCCCCGGCCTTGCTATGAAAATATGACAATTCTGCTCGGCACCTGCTCCACCCTCTATTTCTGTCACTTGCCAGAATGACAGCGGGCTATAAATGTCTCCGTGTGCTGAAGTCTCAGCTCTGATTCCATGGAATTAAATGACCTTGGCCAAGATGATATTTTTGATGTGGAGAGCTTGTCCCATTCTTCATGCAAAAGAAGCAGGGCTCTAAACTTGAGTGGCAGAAGTCAAATCTTGAAGGAAAAAAAGAAAGCAAAACAAAACAAACTAAACAAAAAACATTGGCTTTATTTTAATATTTCTTCTTCAATACGCTGAAGTTTTACCAGGTAATTGCCCGACACAAATATTTATGAATGTCAGACCATGGAGTTATATAGCATTTGCTCAGAGAATAACATCATTTAATGAATTCTACCATGCACATGGGACTCGGGTCTTTAATGAATAGGTCACTGTGATTTCTAGAGATGGCTGTCGCTTTGAGATATGAGAATCATTTCTCTTTAGTGAAGAGGAGCTTGGATATGTGCATATTTAGGGGTTCTTTTTACACAACTTTAGACCTCTCAGAAATTATGCAGAGCCAGGGCTAAGATTTAGGAGATTTCAGGTGTTGTATCAATAAGATCCCCAAAGATTAGGAGTGTACACATGCACAATTTAAAATAAAAACAAAAATACCCCCAATGCCTCAGAAAAATAGTTTTTTCTCTGTTACTCCTTGAGTTCTGAAGTGTCAAATATGTAGTAATGTTTTTGAGTATTTTTCTGTCATGGCTCACTGATGGTTATTAATTTCACAAGTTTCACCCTTTGCTAAAATATCATGTATAAATACAGCACTGTTACCATATAATAAAACTATTTAAATGTAGTTAAATCTTTTACCTCAGGGCATTCTTTATATTCCCATACAGGATGAGGGAAATGAGCAGCATTACCATGTGTGGAAGAACTTGACCTTGGTGTACCAACAATAGCCTCATACACAGAGAGGTAGCCACAAATATCCAAGGAAAATTAACCTTCAAAAAAAAAGTCAACATTATATCAAAAGTGTTCTTACTTTCTTTGGCACAGACCAAAAATGAGTTTTGATACCAGAGAATACTGATATAGTTCTCTTAACTAAGCAGTGGAACACAGTGTGGAGGCAGAACCTTACTAACCATCTCTCCCCTTGCAAAGAAAGAAAAGGTCTTCAATCCCTGTGTTAACTGTCCATTTTTTAAAATTATTTTTACAGAAAAAATGAAGAAAAAAACATTAAAAAGGGCAAAGTAATAAATAAAATAATTTCTCAAATCTAATTTATTAGGCTTCTTGAACTACTAAAAGTAGTGTTTTTATAGAGCAGAGGAACAGATGTATTTACTGAGAAAAGGAAGTTTCTTTGTGTACAATGGAAATGAAAATGACATCATCTACAGAACAGACATTTTTAGTAGAAAAAAGATAAGATTTACAACATATGGGGCATAACAGGATGTAGAAATTAAATAAGAAATATTAGCATGAAAGCAAAATTCTGGCTTTTTTTACCCTCTTATTATTTTTAATTAAGATCTCTCTATTCCTGCTGAATTACAGACACTGTAATATAACTGCAGTGCAGCCAGAACATAAATCCATTGACTAAAATTCAAATAGTTCAAGTTTGGATGAATCTTTTGCATAGGGGGTTTGAAACAAGAGGTGATTTCACATTCAAGGACTTTATTCCAGAAACATCACCTCAATCCCTCAGCAGAAAGGTGCTTGCAAAAATTCAGGTCTTCTCCAACCTAAATAATTCTGTGATTCTGTGACTCTTACCATCTTTTATTCATTTTGAGGCTTTCATCTTTGCACTCTGCACACTTGCACCTATTTTAAGGTGTTTGACCTGTGACAGAAAGTTCTATTGCCTGACCCTGCTGTATGATATTAAAATTGCAAATGTTTCTCTATGATGATTTTCCCTTCTAAAAGAAAACCTTATCTAACATAAGCATAACGCGTGCAAAACCTGTCCAAGAACATCCACAGTGTTTTTACATTAATTTTCCCTTTTCTAGCCTAGTTTGTGTTTTGAAATTATTGGGAAACTTAATGGGAAGTTTTAATCAGGATGTCTGTAGTTATGTAAAATGTATCTCAACTTTGAAGCCAGTTAATGAGACTTTTTTTTTAATGCAACAAGTTTATAGAATTTTACTATTACGCCTCATTGTGGATTTTATATCAGTTTAGGCATTCATATTAAACGTTGCTTACTGTGAGGCTACTTCACCATTTTTTCAGTTGTTATTTATGGGATCCTATATCAGCTTTAAGAATCTCCAATTTATGTATTTCAAATGGATATTTAGTCAGATAAATCTTCAGTGTGACTTGTCCGGAAGTAGATAACGAGAAAAAACAAACAAACCAACAAACCACCAAACTAATCAAACAAGATGTAAAGTTATTGAAAGAAATAAAATTTTTAAACAGTATCAGAAGAGAATATTTATACTTTTGTAATGAAGTGCTTTTATTTTAGCAATCAGCGGAAAATGTGTGATGGCAATAAAACAGAAAATACTAACTTGAGTGTGGATTTCTAGTCAGGAAATATCTGTTTAAAAGACCAATTACTTCAATCCCAGCATACCTTCTTTACAGCTAACAAAAATAGCAGGGGCAACAACGCATTTTTGCTGTAGCCAAACAGAACTGGAACTGTAACAGCCAACTTTGTCCTGAAAGAATTGGTCCATTTTTATCCATTAGTCAATTACGTGTAATTGAAGGTCTTGAAGTCACCTATGGTAGACTTTTAAATATTTTAATTTTTTTAGCGGTCAATATTACCAGTAACACTGATGAGAGCTTGTTCTCCTGGGTGCCAGTGCACTTTATGGGTTTGACTACAAAGAGGCCATATCCTTTCATTTTTGCACGGGAATGAGTGGATTGTAGCAGATTCCTTGGGTGACTCAGTGCACTAAATCACTCCCTTTCCCATGAAGAATACTATTCAGCTTCTGCCTCCTCTCAGGAAGCAACTCACATTTTGTAGAAGAGCTTTTTATTCAAATAAACACCAAACAATAAACTGGCTTTTCAAAAAGGATGCTCTCTTAAAGTGGCAGTGACATCCTGTGCCTTAATCCACTCCCCTGACTCAAGCAATAAAGTGACAAATGAAATCAGTGACTGCTGAGAAATAACCATGTTCAGTTCAACTGGAAACACACACACTCTTCCCTTGAACAAATCTATCCTTTAAGAAAGTAGCCTTTAAAGTTACAGAGCCAGGCTGCGGGTAGTAAAGCAATACAGCAAAAAAAAATACAGAAAAAAACCCAAAAAAACAACACCTTTAAAACATAAGGCTAGAGAATAAATAATATATAACATTGACAGTTGATCAGCTGATATATCATATTAATTCCACAGAAGCAGCTGAATATGTGTTTCTGAGTGTGTCAGGTAAATTTCTGTTCACAAACCCCATGACAATATTCTATGGTAATAGCTCTAAATACTATTGGAAGCCACATTATTATGTCTACTACTGTGGAATACTGCAGTATTTGTTTTTAATAAGTGTTATGTCTAGACTTCCCTCCAGTGTGTTCATGTTCACAAAAGCTAATCAATAGTTACTTTACTTACTCTATTGAGTTTCAGCACATTAATTAATGTATCCCTCAGTAATCATGACAGACCTCATCACTGGATCAAAGAGAAGAGTTTGAAATTGGTTTTGTTAACAATGAAATCATTTGTGCCTTCTCTCTTATGACCTTATCCAAGGAGAACAGAAGTGTAAAATATTTCCAGATCAGAACAGCAGTTTTATAAATGCATATGGGCCAGGCAAAAATCTCTTTCTCTCTCTTGACCTTTGCTTTACATTTCATATCAATAGATAAAATCACAATATTTGGAAAAGGTCTAATCCAGAGAGAATAGAGTGTAACCTCTTGATTAAAATTCACTTTTCTAAATATTTTGTATTAAAAATTGTGTGGTGTGCAGCTACTGTTTAAGTACTGACAATACTAAAACATACATCAGTCAGAAATTTAATGCTTATGTGGTTTAGTTCAACACATTGATGATTTCTAACATTTCCATTTCCTGAATTATTGTTTTATGACTTAAAAACACTTTCTCTTGACTACACACATATAATGTGACAGCAGAAGTCACTGCTATAGGTTTATGAACTGGGATATAGCTGTAAATCAGTGCTGAAAATCATGGCAGTTTGCCACGTTAATTTAGATTTTGAGTGCCAGACAGGAGTTGCTGTTTCTTAAAGCAGTTTATGCCTTGATTTCAAGAAGAAAAAAAATTAAAAAAGAGAAACTCTGGTCTCTCTCATGAGCCATGTTGGCACTTGATTCTCTGGCAGTAGCTGATATAGGTGAGATACTTATTTCAAGAACATTTTGCCAGTCCCTATGGGGCAGCTGTACCCAGAGGAGGACCTCAATGAGAATTGGAGGAAGGCTGTTTCATTTTAAAGACCTCTCCTTTTGCCAGTGTTGGCGTGTCCTTCTCCATCTCTTCCTGTGGGAACTGCCAGGGCAGGCTGCTGAGAGTCAAAATTGCTGGAAAGAACTGTCAGCTGTAATGGAACCAGAGGTTCCTGCCATAGGCAGGTGCTAACAGATTTTCATCCTAAACGTGGTTGATCTGCTGACTGATATCATAGGCAAATCAAATTATTAAAATGGAAACTATGACAGAAAGTCATCTTCATAAACCTCCTATGTTGAATGACTCTATACACAAGTTGGAAAATTTAGGGTGTTTTGCAAGTTTCAATTAACTGGATTTCCACATACCTATTTTTTAGGGTATTTAAGGTATAAAACTACTAATTTTCATCTAAATTACACTCCTATGCATCACATAGAGAAAATGAGAAGATGCAGTTCTAATATGAAGTACCTAAGCATAGTATTACTTTAAAAAAATCCTTGTAAAACCATTTCTAATTCTTCCTTTTGGTGTCTCTATTTTCAACTTTCTTGGTTGGCAAAGCAAACCAATGCTAAACTTACTAAAATAAATGGTTTCTGGGTAACTGAAAACCTCTGTTTGAAAAGATTCCTTTCAGATGTCAACACAGTACTCCAATCCAGTCTTTCTCTTTTTTCTTGTGGTGTGCAAGCTATACTGGATTGCCTCATCTACTTACAGAATCACTGAGTTTTCTACCTCTGATTCATTGCTCAAATATGACAAAAGTTTGCTGAATTTCTGCTACTTCTGGTCTTCCTGTTGTGGATCTACTGATAAATCCCTATTATTTGAATTAGTGGAACAGCTTTTAAGAAAGTATTCAACTCCATTATAGTTCCTGAAGGGTCAAGTACAAGAACTTCTACCCTATGTGATTTAGAAATGAGTTTGAAACATCTATTCCTAGCAGAACACTGTCCAAACCAGACAAGAAACACTGCAAACAATATCTTCTAAAATAAGTTGCTGAAACATTCTTATAAAAAAGGCTTGCATTTCCTTTTCAATGGCAAAATTCTCTGTAGGAGACAAAGTAAGTACCAAGGCTAAATTTGCTGTGTTCTCCTTTGTTCAGCACTGTTGTCAGTACCTCATGGAAACTAGGAAAACAGCTGCCTTTGTGGTGTCCCTGTAAGTGAGCTTGCCATTTTTATCTAATCTGGATCCATCCAGGATCAAATCCTTCCCTCACTGGAATCTGGAATTTGCTTTGAGAGAAATAGACTTCTCTTCTGCCAAAATAATACAATTATTATATTATAAAATAATGTAATGTAACATAATGCAGCTCTACGGCATTTCAAAACCTGAACATATCAACAGTCTGAAAAACCCCAAACAATAGAAGACAAAGCTCTGAATGTCTAATGTGTCATTATAATGAATGTCATTAACTACAAATTAAACAGCATGCAGTACATCCTGATTTTCCTCCTCTGAATCACAAGAACTGAAAAATTAACGATTGCTGTTTTGTTCCTCTTCTCCTTTGTGTTTCTTAGAATCTTCTAACAGTTTTTCTCTTTGGCAAGTCATGGTTATTTCCATAATACAAAAGATATTTAACTAAGGAAAGTCCACAGCTCTGAACTGAGCATACATCTGAATGTCACTCAATAATATAACAAGATTAAGCTAAGGAGCTGCATTTCTCTGTTTAGCCATGTGACTGAGAATTAGTTTATTCCCAAATGGAGTGGGTACACGACAGTATTGCCATACTGACTTGAAATCTTGGAAAATGAAGGTTTAATTGCTTTCACTGTTGTAAAACATAACTTAAGAACAGAAATAAGGGCATTTTGAACAGATAAACAAAAATATACATTTACTTTAGAGGCCATTGCAGTTTTTCTGCATATAGGGAGTTTTCATAGCATACAGAAAAGACAAGGAATCTGTATAAAGCTCTCTTACTTTTCTCAGTTTGGGGGCTGAGCTAGATGAATAAATTTCTACAAGAGGAAAGCAGTGATTTGAGACACAGCTCACCCTTTTATGAGCAGTATTTGCTAGAAGTCCAGGTTGCTTTTTCTATATGCAAATCTGCTGCCTCTGTGTTGTTGTGATTCAATATCTTCATGAGAATTATATTTACTTTTGGTAAATTATCACCAAATAGTTTTCACAAACAAGCCTAAGCACACTGGTTGTCTATTACTCTGCTCTTTTGCCATAACGATGTAAGAATAGCTGTAATGAGTCAAATGAAATATCCATTTAGTGCATCATCTCTCTGAAAATTGCATTACAGGATGCCCTGGGAAGAATATAGGCTGGCCCTAGGAACATCCCAGATAAATTTGAGAAAGAGATGGTGATGTGCCCTATTCTCTGCCATCAACCTTTTTTTTCCATAGTAAAAATAACTGTGATGTCATGGTTTAAACAGGAGCATTTGCTTAATCCAACTAGTTCCCAGGCAAAATAAAAACAGGACTAAGTATGCAATGCAATGCCATGAGCTGCATATATCCCCAGTGAAGACAGCTATAATGCAGTTTTAAATTGTTATTTTAAGAAACAATTTTGTGTCCTTTTGCTGTTTTTCTGTATCTTTCCTAGGATTAGTTGGAAAAAAAAAAGAAAAATTTTAAAAAAGGCTGAAAAAGGAAGGGCTGTAAAGCTGCATTACATGATGACCTCACCACCATACCATGGATATTGTGATCACCTGGGTTTTGGGCTGAAGCTGGGTTGCACAGATTCAGCAGCAATCATTATCCTGGTCATGCACTGAAGACTTTAAATGAGTTCATTCTCTTTATGCTTCTATATTTAAAACATCAAGGAATAAGTAAATAAATAATTGGACAAAAAATCAAACCCTCTCTCCTTTTAAAACATTTTTTCTAGAATATGTGTTTGCCATCCAAGGCATGTCTCATGAATAAGTCATAGGGATACCACAAGATGTTTGCCACCCAGGTTGTGTATTACACAGCCAGATCTTAAATTTCCTTGTCACCTCTGCAATTTTTGCTGTATAAACTTTCTTCTATCTAGAGCTCAATTCTTTGTGTAAAGGTTTTTACAACCAGGTTAATTTATGTGTAGTTTAGTGGGATACGTGGCACTACCAGTGAATTATTTGGAAAAAGACTGCTTAAAAAAAAAAAGCTTCCAAAAAGTTCTGTCAGATCTCCTCTTATTTATGAGAATATTCTTATAACTTTTAAATGGCTCATGTTAGACAGAATAAATTTCCCCCAACTCCAGCAAAAGTTTCATGAAAATTCAGAGGGTTTTTTTCCTCTTGGTATTCTAACATGTCTCCAGTATGCGTTTAGGGAAATTATATTCTATCAAAGGAAAGCTCAGCTCTTTGTCCACAGATATCAAAACCATTGATCACATTTCTAAAGATGCCTTTCTAAACACCAGTGTAAAGCTAGTGGTACTGGATGTAGGGGGGTGGTCCTCTTTGGCTGTATTGTCCGAAAATTATGAATACCAACACAATTTATGGCAGCAAGAAAGAACAGACCTTCCATGTACCCACAGGTCTGTCTGCCCTAGAAAGAGTGTCAAAAATCCCCATACAGCTCGGCAAGCTCCAGGGAGCCCAGGTGGAGGAGAGCTGAACAGACATCAGTGGGAAGTGCAGAAACATCATCCTTTTTCTCCTACCAGGGATATTGTTCAGTTCCTTTGTGTGGTTACTAATATTGTACTACTCAGTCCCGCCTATTTCTGCTTAAGTATTTTGGCCTAAAGTCTGGCAAACTGCTATAGAGTTCAATGGTGCTGGAATAAACTCAGCTGGTAAAAGAAGCCTTGGGGCCAGGAGTGGCAAGAGCCCCACAGCAACTCAGTGTGGATGCAGAACCACAAATACATGCACTTCTTCAGCCTCCTCAATAACACTTTATGACATTTTTACCCCAAGCTGGCATCTCGGTTGTTAATTCTTCTTTCTCCATATAAAAGCATGCAAACAGCAGATTTTTTTTTTCTGAAATCCTCCCACACAGAGGATGCTTAGACTTTACACTCCTTTTAAAATATTGTTCATCCAACTCACTTTGAACTTTAAAGCTTTTTACTGAGATAACAGGATCTACAGTGTGAGATCAAGCTTAGAAATCACAGCTTGAAATGCCCATCCAGGGGAAGTCATGCAGAAAATGAAACATATCTGGCAGAACAAGACTATGGTTGGAGTGACAAGACAAAGTCAAGGAAAAGGGCAATGAGGAGAACCCCAGACAGGAAAAGGCTCCCTGGTGTTACTAGGAAAAAAAGAAGGTAAAGATGTGGAGAAAATCAAGAGTTAAAACTCACCTTGCAAGGCTGAGATTGAAGTGCGTGAAAAATCCCATCTCCCCCCTCTTCCCAGAAAAGGTCATCCTGTGTGGAAACATTTTCTTGTCTCTGTGTCTCTGCTTTTATTTTGGGCTTTATCTAGGGAAATTTTATCCAGGTGCAATTGTGTCTTTTTCAAAATGTTCAGACTAGGAAGGAAGGGATTCTGGAAGGAAGGAATTATGGAAGGAAGGACAGAATTCGGGAATTCAGAAACTCAGGAATTCTGGAATTCAGGAGTTCAGGAAGGAAGTAAGGAAAGAAGGAGGGGAAAAAAAAGGAAAAAGAAAAAGAAAAAGAAAAAGAAAAAAGGAAAAGGAAAAGGAAAAGGAAAAGGAAAAGGAAAAGGAAAAGGAAAAGGAAAAGGAAAAGGAAAAGGAAAAGGAAAAGGAAAAGGAAAAA
>JAVTVJ010002888.1:0-27500 GCA_034509425.1 Eopsaltria australis | reverse complement strand
CTGGACAGCAAAGGACTCTGAAAGGATCCCTTTTTTTTTGTTCATACACCTGAGTTTTGTGAACAATATGACTACAGAAGGCATCTAATATCAAAATTCCATGACATGACCATTTATTGGTGATTATTCTATCTAATTTTTCTGATAATGAACACAACTGAATATTTGATTTTCATAGGTTAAATATTTAAGGGTGTTTTTGTGTTTTTCTGAGCACTGGTGCACAAGGTAGCACAGTTTAGGGCTTCTACATTTGTGTGAAACAAATCCCATTGTTACATCTTCAAATTACAAAAAAAAAAAAAGGGTTGCACCTCTATGTGGGAAACAGAATTTTTGTACGTCCTTATATGCTGGTCCAGATGAATCCATCACAAATATAAACAATTTGACTTTTTAATGTGGATGTGCACTTTCCCACCTGAGAATTGGAAGGTCCCAAGAAGAATTTTCTCTTTGCATTGTAAATATAAAAGTCTAAGGACAACAATACTCAATCTCACTAACTAGAATTAACATTAAATGGGATGAATCATGTATTTCAGTCTAGATTCTTTCAACACTCTTTCCTCAGCCTGTATTCTGTAATTGAGCTATGTTCCATTTCTTGATAAAATTTGCATAGTTCTGAGAAATCTATATAAAAAACCTTTTTATCAACAAAACACAAAAAATATTTTCTGAAAACACATCAGTTTCTGAAAATGGTTCTCTGCATGATCCCACAAACACTTTATACTGATATAATTGGGTGGGAGTACAAAAATAGTAAGAAAGATGGAAGCGGAAATTGCACTTTGCTAGCATCTAATTTCTTAAGGTACAAATTTTGGGTCTTAGGACAGGCACTTGCATTGGCTGAAAATTTTCAAACTTCCTTCATTTTACCAACTAGATTTCCTTCAACTGGGAAACAAGAGGGCAAATATGTTCTTTGTATAAATTAAGGTCAAACTGATTTTTCAGTGGTGCAATCAGAAATAAGTTTTTCTATACGAAATACAAGTCAATTTCAAATGTGTCCTTCATGAGATTCGTCTGAAGTGTCTGCTAGAAGCTATGAAATCTGCCTACAGTGTTTTCTGAAGCACAAAGTTCTGAAGATCATTTTCCTCCTCTTTGTAGGAAAGAGAGGTTTTTAAGTAACTAGAATGACTTAATTTTCACTTCCAAATATGAAGTTAATTTTACCCTGGACATGCATTTATAAGTTCAAATCTCTCTGTACCCACAGTGATAGAAGCTAAGAACACTGTTATACACCAAACACATCTCTGCATGTGCTATCTGGGTAGGGATATACATGCTTATATCATATTTAACAAGATTGCTGAATGAGAAATCTAAGTATCCCTTTATTTTTGATGTCTTGGGTCTCAATAAAAAGCTAATCGTATCCATTATGTATATAGCAAATCAACTCCTATTTACAAGAACACATATATATTAATCATGTTGCATGATAGAGTGATTCCCAAGAATATAATCTTTTTATATATATAATCTGTAATGGGTAGCTCAGTTTACAGCTGATGTTTAATTAGGAGCTTGCAGTTGCAATAAACTTTTTTTTTATTGCACTCAGCCAAGGTACAGTATAATGAAATGTAAGTGACCCAAACTAAATGGAAGCACTGAAGTAGATAATGTGGCAATATATCAAGTAAAATACACTGATTCTGCAGTCAGTTCATGCCCTAATGGCAGAAAAAGGGTTTGAAAGCCACTTTAACCATAAGTAGTGTGTTTATGTATTATTCACAGTAGCAAATAATTGCAAAATGTCAACATTTCATTTTCCTCTTAAGAATTTCTTTTGATTAGTGACCTAATTAACCATTAAAAAGGGAAAAAGAAGTATGTATTTTTTATTTTTAAACCGTGAATATGAGAAGCAGGAGTGCTGCTTACTAGAAAGTAATTTATGATCTCGAAATGTCAGAGTCAACATTAGTAGTCTTTAAGAGATCAGAAATAAAATAAATAAAACAGTCCACTGTTTTTATAGAGTATTATTCTGCATTATGTATGTATGTATTTGTTATTGCTTGTGACATTTCATATTAACATGAGATAGGAAACGCAAATATTTCAATAATTATCTGATTATTTTCTTGCTTTTTAATTTTTTTTAAGTTTCTTTCATTTTCTTCTATATTTCACAAAAATTCTGCAAACTGCATGGAAGAAGTAGTGGAGAAAAAGCAGCCAAAATCTGCCTATACCAGTGCCCCACATTCTCAGCTGTCACAGACCCCATGCCCAGTTTCTTAAGTCCTATTTCACACTGCTATTACAACATCCATAATGAACTAAGGCTGGATTTAGGACCTAGTTCTTTCACCAAATGATAAATGGGAACAAAGAATTACAGATGTTCACTAGTTTCTTTAATATGATTATCAGCTACCTGCAGGTGGCTCTCCTTAATTTAACATGTTAGTGGACATTTTTATTATTGTCATTATTCTTTCCATGTTTGTGTAACAGTCCCTAAGAGGGTGTGCTTTGGACTATGACTGCCCTGCTCTAGACTCCATGCAAATAGGGAACCTCCAAAGATGTTCCCTGCTGTGGAGCACCCACAAACTGAGACCAAACTCACCAAGCAAGGAGAATGACAGAGAGATTAGAGATTTTATCTGGGAAATATATGTGTGTCTAGCTGCTGACCATGATGCCCACATGAGTAAATCCTCACAATCAGTTCTCAGGGGTGTTTAAATTTCTTAAGAATTAATAAAATTGATTAATGACCAAGACACCATCTCTGAGTATGAGCAGAATTATACTAAGCTCTGCATTCAAACTTCTAAAAATTCCCACTTCTCACCATTTGTGCCTGCTCTGAAACAAAATCTTGTATCATGACTATTAGCATAAACCTTCCTCAATGCATTGCTGACAGATTGCATGTTCTTATTAGAAAATTTCCTGGCAGGTATGGTTCTGAAAGGCAGATCTCTGTTCTGCTAAACTACAGAGAATTATTTAATCCTGATGCTCCATTTTTCCTGAGTGAGTACTTCTTGTTTTGTTATATAGCTTTTAGGTTGCTGTTTAAGTGATGTTTTTAAAATTGTACTCTAAGCAGAGTAACCAAAACAGACTGAGGGAAGAAAAAGCTTTAAAGAGCTAGATCTTAGAGCTTGGCATGCTGGTCAGCTCAGCTGAGTTTCTGATCAATTTTCTTGCTTCCAACACTCCTAATTTTCTGGTGGACATTTCTTTGCTCAGCCATAATGGAATTATCTGGCTATCCAATTCAAGCTAGAGCTTTCACTGAATTCAGTAGGTTTCATACCAAGAATCAGTCTTGTTCAACATCACTTAAGAAGTCCATGGATCAACCAAAACCTAAAACATTTTCTCCTGGTGATATTTCTTTCAGGGCTAGAAATGAAAATCCAGATGTGTTTATTCATGATTTAGTTCATATGAATCCACTGTTTGTGGGTTGTGGTCTTTTGAGAAGTTTGCACTTGAGCTTTCTGGTTCACCATATGCCAGATATGTAGGTAAAATAACATCCCTTCTGCCATTATGAAAACATTGTTGTGGAGAAGTCAATGGACTCTGGGCATGCACATTGGCCACACACAAAAAATAGAATATAAATTGCTTTCAGTCCAGAAACATAAAATTAACATGACTTCATCTTACCATATTTAGCTTTTGATTAAAATATAAAACCAGAGAAAAAAGAGCCAACCAAATCTCTAAAAGTCAACTTAATGGTTTGTCTTGTCCCTATAATAAAGGAGGGACAGAGTCCTTGAAGAACAAAATGAGTTTTTTAAAAAAAACTGAAAAACATTTTCACTTCATACTTATTGACTCCTGGAGAGTTCAAAATTACCATTCACAGCCCCTGCTCTGAGCCATAGTTAAAACAAATATGCATATCTGTGCTGGGTCTGGCTGGGATGGAGTTCATTTTCTGTCTGTTCATTTCATGGCTGAACACCTGCCCGCCCATGGGAAGTAGTGGATGAATTCTTTGTTTTGCTTTCCCTGTGTGTGCTGCTTTTGTTTTACCTGTTAAACTGTCTTTATTTCAACCCACAAGATTCCTCACTTTCACTTTTCCGATTCTCTCCCCCAAGCCCATCGGGGGGGAGTGAGAGCAGCTGCATTGGACTGAGTTGTCACCTGGGGTTAAATCACAGCAACATCCATCTGAATTTTGTGACTGAGGTTTTATTTGTTGCAGCATATTGCTGCACTAACTGACCATTAGTGAAATGAACACATTGCTGAGGAGGTAAAGAACATCAGTTTAAACCTTAATCCTCAGGTCTATGTTAATGCATAAACCTTGTTTTTGCTGCAGGATGTGAAGGAGTAAATGGTGATTCACTGTGACTCATTTAATAAAACAAGCTGAGCTAACTTGAACATGTGTTTACATACACAGCTATTAAAGAATTGATCATCTAAACATGGTTTGTAGATGTTTGCACAACAAAAATCTTGGATTGTAGATAACTAAATATTTCAACTGTTTGCTCTTCCTCTAGGGCAAATGGGGAGAAATCAGTGTAAAAGAATCTTATCTAAATTATGCAAATAAGTAGCTTCTATATAAAATAACTATTGAATGACATAACTTTGCAATATGGGAAGGACCTTAGGTCACATAGTTCCTTAATTCATTTAGATCAATGAATTCCTATTCAGATAGTGTACATGTTGTTATTAAGTGTCTGGTTCACGTATAAGAATTTCTTAATGCTTTTAGGTAAGCTTTCTTTCCTGGAGTTCGTCAGGGAAAAAGGAGAAATTCTTGATGAAAGAATCATAGGATCATTTCTTTTGGAAAAGAGATTATCAAACCCCAGCATAAAACTGATGCTGCCGAGCCCACCACCAAATCTTGTCCCTAAGTACACATTTCAGGTATCTCCAGGATTGTGATTGCATCACTTTCCTGGGCAGCCTGTTCCAATGTTAAATAAACCTTTTGGTGGAAAAATTACCCCTAAAATCCAATCTAAACCTTCTGTGGTACAACTTGAGGCTGTTTCCAGTCATCCTATTGCTTGCTATTTGGAAGAAGAGTCTGAATTCCATCCTGCTTCCTTGCAGGGAGTTGTAGAGAGCAAGAAGGCCCCTCTGAGCCTCTTTTTTTCCAGGCTGAGCTCCTGCAGCTCACTCAGCTGCTCCTCATCACAGTTGTGCTCCAGATCCTGCACCAGCTTCATTACTCTTCTTTGTAAACCCTCCAGCTCCGCAATGTATTGAGCAGCAGAGATTGATACATGTAATATGAGGAATAGAGAGACAAAAAAATTTATGTCTAAAGATAAGCGGAGAAAAGTCCAATTCCCTGTAAAATGTCTTTTAAAACACATACACGCACTCACATCTACCTCTATATTTGCAACTCTGAAAACACTTTCTCTTTCCTGTGCCATAATGCAGTGTCTCCTGAGTTTTAGGAATGTTTATATGCCTAAAAGACCTTGGAAACTGAACCACAGAAATTATTTGCCCTGAAATACTTGTGGAGGGGGGAAAAAAAGAAAAATATATGTGCCTGCTGCATAGTTGGTATCTGCAGAACAATGACAACTGTTTCTTTCTTTTAATAAAACCTTTTGTCTGCTCCAGGACAGGCTTCCCACAGGGTTACAGCTTCCACTTTGCATCCCCCTGCTCCAGTGTGAGGTCCTCCAGGGGCTGCAAGTGAATCTCTGCTCTCCTGTGGATCTCCTTGGGCTGCAGGGGCACAGTTAGTCTGCAGATTTCCCACATCCCCCACTTTTATTTCCACTTCTTTTCACCCTAGATGTGCTTCCAGCATGGTGGTGCACTTGGCCTTGCCCACTATTTGGTCCACCTTGGAGCTGACTGACATTGGCCCCATCAGGCATGGGGGAAGTTTCTTGTAGCTCCTCACACAAATCACCCTCTGCTCCCTACACTGTTCCCTGCACCTTGACACACAAACCTCATACAAGCATGCACAAATGAAAAAAGCTAAGGATATAAGCCAGATGTAGGATAATATAAGGATATAACCCAAATCCTTGGAGGGCATAGCCAGCTCTCAGGGAGTGGGTCTAGGACATCAGATGTGCTCTCAAATGAGTGTGTGAACTGCTCCCTGTATGAAATACAAAGTTCAGGTTTGTCTTCCTCCTTACTGAAAAAAACTATTCTATGTATGTCAGGCATGAATAAACTTGGCAGTTTGGGGAGAGTCCCAGGAAATAAAGAGAGAAAGACATTTTGCAAGCTGAATCTGGAAAGGAAAAATGAGGAGAAGAGTGATAGGAAATAATGGTTTAAAATGAAGAAGAATTAATATTATACTGTGATATTCAGAGTAGAAAAGATAAAAACAGAAACTAAGTATATTTTCATAAGCATATTTAATTTTACAGTGCTTGACAGAAACCAGAATATTTCACCCAGGCTTCTTGATTTTTGGAAATATTTTGCTGGGCAAATCTATAAGGTCCAAGCTAGCTAGTTCCATTTGATAAGAGAAAGAGAGAGAATGAGAAAGAGAAAATAAGGGTGATGAAGACCTAGAAATATTTGCAAACTTTTTATTTTTTATTTAGAAAAGTACAGAAACCTCAGGAATTTGTTGCAAATAAGAACTTCTACTCAGTTTGAGAAGCAAAGAAGATTGATCTCTCTCTGTTTATATAAAAATCAAATCTTACCTTCCCCCTTTTGTATATTTATTTTAGATAATTCTTTGATGGGATGTTCAAGAGGGTCTCTGAATGTAAGTCAGGCTTCTCTTCAGGTCTCTCATAGATTGACAGATCTAATGACCAGAGAAGACCATTCTGATTTTTGTGTCTGATCTCATGCAAAACACTACCATAGGTTTTCCTTGAATCAATTACTGATGCAAATCCAGCAGCTTTGCTTGAATGAGTTATCTTCAGAAACAAAACAAAACTGAGCTTTTTAAAACAGCTTTTTCCCAATACATTTTTTGTCCTAATAAAATCAAATACGTCTTCTTCATGTAGAAATATTCAACACGTGTCAACTGTGCTGTGCTGAGATGGCTAATTCACCTCACCCAAGACTTTTGAAATGTATGGAGCAGCACAAAAGAGATAATTAGTAAAAGAACCATAAGTGGTTACTTCTCTAAAGCTCAGCTTCTTTGCAGTTCTGTTACACTGGGAGATGCCTGTAGAGAACAAAGCTTTCCAAAATTTCTTTGTAACACTTTTAAGACAATGGGCCTCTACAGTAAACCTGAGCTGTCAGCCAGGAACCAGTGGACCGTTTCAAGTGCTTTGCTTCCATTCTGCCTCTGCTGCTCAAAAAGGCACACTGTCAAGCAGTCCTGTGTGCTCACAGCACAAAAAGGCACACAAAAAAAGGTTATATGCTTAGTCACAGGATGGGAGAAAAGTAATATACCCTGCTGATCATCCCACTGGAACTGCTCAGAGCCTGCAATTTCAGTACTTGAGTTTACTAAAAGCTAATATACAAACTTTGGCCAGCCAGCAACATTTCTAGATTAATTATTTATCATCCGTTTCTGAGGACTTACCTGGAAAGGGGAAATTCCAAAAGAAGACCCCAGTCACTGAACCGAGTGTTTCAAAGGCAAATGCTGTGTCTTTCCAACACGTACTCACAGCATAAGATAGATCCTCTATTTACTGTTTAACCACTTGGGTCTGATAGAAGCAACAGGGATATTTTCCTCCCAGAAAGTTGCTTAAGGTATTTGGAAGGCTGAAGACCTGGACAAGAAGTTGCAGCAGCTGTCTTTTAGTGGACCAGAAATATGAAGAGGAACAAATGCCAATTTAATGCGCTGCTTAGACAGGTTAGTCAAGAAATAGCCTAAGCCCAGGTCTTTTGTAGTGCTATTTGCTAATGTTCAGGAACAAATAGTGACAGGGTTTCAGAAATGCCTTTTCTTTGACCTTATGTAAAGCCAATTTGCTAAGCTGAGTAGTTCTTATGGTATTTATTAGTGCTTCTTTTATTTCAATTTTATGCTGTGTAGAAAGCAAATGACAGTACAAGTGAGTCAGAGCTGTTCAGGTGGAAAAGCAATGAAGGAAGGAAAGGAAGAAAAAGCCACCTAGGTAGAGGTATCATAAAGGACAGGATTTGGTTTTTCCTTCTCAGTCATTGTTTTTTCTGAAGGTCATAATTCCTGTGTCAATCTACAAGTCCTTTGACATAAGAAGAGAGAGAGCAAGACAAAACTTTTATGAAGTTTCAAGTAACAGACATTTCCTCTGATGGAGGACACCTTTGACTCAAAATAAGGACAAACTTTCAAGTTAGAGACAGCTTCAGAGTTGGATAAGGTTGTTCAGGGTCATATCCAGTCATATTCTGAATATCTCTGAAGATGGAGATTCTATGGCTTCTCTTGACAACCTCTTCCAGTGTTGAGGTAACTCCTTGATTTAAACATTTCTAGTGATGAAAAATCCAACATAACCCTTGACATGTCATTCCCACACATTGTTCATTACATTTCCTGTTAAACCTTACTTTTATTTATAGTTCAAATTTCTCTAGCTTCAACTCACACACACTCAATCTTATTTTTTATTTTGTCCACTAAACTCTTTTATTCAAATTCTTTTTCTTACATTTATAAGGAACATATTTATAACCTACGGTCATGTCACCCCTATTTATAAGCTGACTAGATCAGGTTCCTTGAATGTCTCATGATGAGGCATATTTAATCCATTTGTCATCTGTAAAGCTTTTCTCTGAAACTTGTCTTTGCTTTTCACATTGTTTAAAAGTTGACCATGAAAAGTGGATACACTATTCAAGTGAGAATTGTAACTATTTCAAATAAAGTAATAATATATGTACATAGCTTTTTAGCTTTTAAGTCAAGGGCTTCTTTAATTCCAATTTTAGAGTCCAGAGCCAATTCTTTTCAGAGGCTGAACCTGATAGATGACAAATACTAACAAAAAGGGCTGATCAATTCCCTAGACTCATTCTATGTACATTGTACTTTTCAAGAACACATTTGACTTTTTATGCAATAGGGGGTACTTGTCATTGCATTTTGCAATCTGGCTTTCAATATGATGGATCAAAAATTCATACAAGGTCACTATAACAACAACAACAATAATAAATTTCATCGATGTATAAATCAGGGACCTCTGTGGTGAAGTAGTGACATTCAATACACAGAGAAGCGATTTCAGAAACATTCTCTAAATTTCATAAGCTTGTGATTAGAGCAAGAGACCCAGAGCATTCCTTTGAGGTTCCAGGGGAAAGACTGGCAAAGCAAACTGCAGTCAAGTCAGTGGTTACTCTTAACATAAATGCAGACAGCTTTCTGAACAAAGTTCACTGATGTTCACAGTCATTTCTGACTCAAACTGAATTAAGCACAACTGACAAGCCTGATGGTTAGCCCAGGGTTAGTAGTGACAACAAGATGCTAATGTGGTTCTGCAGCCATGTCCTTTGGATCTGTGGCCTGATGACACAAGGGTGTGTCAGTATTTCCCTGTGCCAGACAAGCAAATATTCACCATTTCCAGGGTCTGGGCAATTTTCTTTGGGGGATATACTGTACTATGTTCAAGACTCATTTAGTATTTCCAAGTATGCCTGGACCAGAACAGAAGCAGAGATACCTTCTAGCCTGAGTCTCATCTGAAAACTATTCCATTTCCTCTGAATTAAAACATTATTTGGAGAAAAAAGAAGGGCACCTAATGGACTAAAATCTTTCTTGTGCCAGGAAACCCAGGTCCTAAATGTGTGTCTGAAAAGTGTACATATATTCTGAATATTTTTCCCAAGCCTCGTCTGAGATATTTGGAGAGTCAAATTTTCTTTACTGCTGCCTGTGTTCATTTCTTATAAACTCCACCAGAAGCCTGGAGAGCCCAGCAGCGCAGAAAATTGAGCCTCAGCCACTCTGAAGAACTGACGCAATCAGGCCACTAGCTCCTTTTTAAACAAGGCTTAGCAATGACCCATAAAAGGAGATCCCTGGTCTTTGAAATACAGCCTCAGCAAATTCTCTGTCAATTAAAATGTATTAAAAGAAAAATGATGCCAAAAAAAAAAAAAAAAAAAGTGTGGCTTTATTATTTTTCCCCAGAATGACTGTAGCATACAAAGAAAACTTTTTTAATTTGGAAAGCTTAACCCTGATTCCTTGCTTATAGCCTCCCCTGAAACATACACCTACTTGAATTTAATTGGGTTCCAGACAGTTCAATGCAGCAGATAAATTTCTTCTTGCAAAGTATTGCTTGCTGACATCTTTTTTAGTAGCAAAACAGTGAGAAAGTTTATGTACAGAAAGTTAAGGAGAATGTGACTGTTGGACAATATAAAAGCTCAGTTTAGTTCATACACTCTTTTGCATAGGTTGCTATTTATTTGGAAAGCTTCTGGCATTCTGTAGACAATAAGAAGATCATAAAATCCTTTCCTTTCTGAAAACCATCCAGTTTAAAACTTTCTGTATGAGAAAAGCAAAAATCTTCCACAGCTCTACCTAATCTTCCCCAGAGGACAAATGTATTGTTATTTCAAACCTATTAGTGGGCACTTTCAGTGCAGATGGGGAGTGCTGGGAGACAGTCAGCCTGACTACACACAGCCTCTTTCCTCAGCCAAAATAAACCCTCGTGACCCTGAGAACATCCCACAGTGGACAGAGTGTGAAAGGGGCCTGATATGATCTAATCTCTGTTACTGAACAGCTCTTAAAGGCTTATGTATTTTTGATTCTTGAGAGCTACCAACGTTTCTGGAATTGGAGTTTAGCATACGGCTGCAGCAGCTGTGTTAATAAATTGTTTTAAATCTTGACATATGTGTATAGATTTATTTTCTACTAAGCAGTTCAACAGATTTCCATGAGCTAATCCATAATTCAGCGTACCAGAGAGTAATTTCATATAGTGTATTATAAATTCCATACCTAATGCCAAGAGGTAAAATCCAAATCACTAGCTTCCAGGGAATCTATAGTTGAAGTCCACATTTTTTTCTGGTTTTTTTCCTTTTTTTTTCTTTTTCTTTTTCTTTTTTTCTTAGAAGACTCTATTTTTGGTCAGTTAGATTGATTTGTAGACACATTAAAGCAAAAAGCACAATTCTGTGTATATCTGTAGGCTGAACTAGAAGCCTCTCTAAAAAAGTCCTTTCATTTTTGATACTCTTAGTTCTTGGTAGCCCAGGCATAGCTTAATTCACTCCAGCAGAGTTACATTCTCTTATGCAAGCAGCAAATTTGGTCCACCAGCTGCAAGATCAGCTGTAATGTTTCAGCATCCTTTATCTAAAAGATTTGTTGGATGGATGTTTATGCTGGGAAAAAAAAATAATTAGAAAAGATGTCTATATGATTAATCTTTAGCTCATTTTATGAAATGAGGCAAATTATCAATCAATTTAATTTAAAAATAAACAAATATTGAGTATCTTTTCTTGTAAATGTGTTAATTTTCAGTGAGAATTGCTGAGCATGAAGTATTAAATATTATATTGAAGTTCTATAGCCTATCACACTTTCAAAATAGATGATCTTAGTAGAAACGACTCTAAAAATATGTGAATCTATGAATTCATTATGCAATTTTGCATCAAAAGCATATACAGTTACCATCACTTTTGATTTAGCATCAGTTGTTGGGGCTTTGTTCTTCCTGTTTACTTAAAAGCTCATGGAATCATGAGAGTCTCTGAAAAGCTCAGCTTTCACAAAGAAAATTTGTTCTGGATTAAAGGCTGGGAAAATGGGGCAAATCTATATATATTGTACAAGCTCAGGAACCACACACACCAAAACTGTTACCCATAGCTCTCCATGGCATGGGCTGGTTTCTAACAAGATTGCTGTAAAAGTTAATATTTTTCAGAAGGGGCAGAATTTTGAGTCCAGCCCTTCTTCTACCCATGCATTCACATGAACTAAATGAGACTTTAGACCCTTCTTGCAACATAAAAACCTTTTATCAGACTTGCTTGGCAGGTTATCAGGCAAGAGAGGAGGCAAGAAACCAGTGGAACAGAATTATTCATACTTCTTTACTGTAGGAAAAAAACATCCTGAAGAATGACAATTCTCTGACAGAATTTTCAGAATTATTCATAATTTTGCAAAGACACAATTCTTCAGGAGTGAACATAAATAACTTCACCAATATCACAGTTGATGTTGCTGTTTGTACACCACTTTTTTCTTTTTCTTTTCTCCCCAAGGGTATTCTGCCTCAATTGTGTTATACATAGTTTTACAAAAAAACCCTGTAAAACCTAACAGAGCATGATAAACTTTCTACAGGATTTTCAAAACCAATATATATTGCAAGGATGCAATTTTCTGCAAAATTCTGTATAATGGCTTAACAATTCCATAGAAAGATGTCCTTCTTTACTGCATTATGCTGTTTCTCAGAATATCTTTTATATTACTCCACTTTTGTCCTCCTCTTAAATCCTGTTGTGCCAGAACAAAATAAAAGAAGATTACATTTATATGCCATCTTACATCTGGATAAGTCAAAAATCATATTAGGAGGTGCCTAGCACCATGAATGTAACCATATCTGGTGTGAAGGGTGTGCAGGATCACCTTGTATGATAGTGCAGGAATAAATACCCTGCACACGTCAATGAACAGAGGCAGCTTTAGATAGGAGATTGTACTAACACTGCATTTGGCAAAATGTCCTTCAGGAGCTGTGGAAGCCAAAACGAGAAAGAATGAGTCACTAAAACACCATTCAGGAGCTATTTGGGTGTGATGGATTCTGCCCTGGGGTAGGATGGAGAGTAGATTACTTGGTGCAATTGTTTGCTGCTTCAGCTTTATGCAGTAAATGAACATGGAACAAGACAAAAATTTGCAAAATATTATGGCCAGGACAGATTTGCAATGAAAAGATTGTCCATACTACTGTTTAGTCAGAATAAAAGACAGGTTCCATGTGTGTTCTGGAATAGTCTGGCCTGGCTTTGATCATGAAACAAGAACTAATCAGGCTGGACCATTACCAGCATTTAACTTGATATGAAGACTGCACTGTTGAAAGTAATCTTTCTATGACCCCCATGTACCCATCTCTTGTTTGGTGTCACCAAGCAGTTCAGAGCACATGGATGAGATTTCTTCTGGGGGAAAACAAAGCCAAACAAAACAAAACAAAACAAAACAAAACAAAACAAAACAAAACAAAACAAAAAAAACCAAAAAACAAAACAAAGCAAACAAAACAACAAAACAAAACACCCCCCCCCCCAAGAATATGCAGAATCTATATGCATCAACCTTAAATTACAGTAGTTAAGTCACAGGATACAACTGGTCCTGGAGTGATGAAATTGCTCATAATGCATATGGCCATATGGTCACCCATGCCAATTGTTTTTCCTTGGAGATGTACTCCTATTGCATTACTTTTAATGCAAACAGAGATTCTGAAAAGTTTCTGTATAGTCTAACTGCCTTTTGATGCAAGGAGGGTAGAGCTGAAATGCAATAGATCCTCAGGCAGGATAATAGGCCTGTTCTTCTGGACTCAAAATGAGTGCAATGCAGTGATCAAGGACCTCAGAGGAAGCAGAATGTGACTACATAAATTGCATTTATTTCCTTGGCCTTGGCAGAAGCTGATCTGCAAGATATTTGTGTTTCAACCTCCAAATAAGTGTTAAAGAAAAAGAGACTCATTATTAATGATGCAACTTACTAGTCAGAGCTCAAAGTAATTGTACTCCTTTTAGAATAAGCATATTTTAATTACAGAAAATTGGAATTAATGCTATATATTTTTGCAAGGAATTTTTATTAGACATGCTGAAAAGCTTTTAAAGCAGCACAAAATAAATATTGCTATGCTACAGTATTTTCTGCTATGCAGAATCCTAATGAATCATTATATTTTGTGATAACCGATCAGTGGTTTACAATTATGACTTCTTTCCCCTATTTTTTAAAATTATGATTATTTTTTCTAGCATTAGTCTTTCAAAAATCTCAATGAACTACCTGTCACTGGTATTGAATAAATTATAGAAATTATCCAATATGAAACTATATCTTCAGTGGTTATCTGTGGTTATATCTTGGTCACACATTATTAAACAATGCTAAATCATTGCCTGCTGTGAATTAAAGCAGAGATCGAGTTTTTAAACTATTAGTTTCTTCCTTTCCCTTTCCCTTTCCCTTTCCCTTTCCCTTTCCCTTTCCCTTTCCCTTTCCCTTTTCCCTTTCCCTTTTCCCTTTTCCCTTTCCCTTTCCCTTTCCCTTCCCTTCCCTTCCCTTCCCTTCCCTTCCCTTCCCTTCCCTTCCCTTCCCTTCCCTTCCCTTCCCTTCCCCTTCCCTAAACCTTCATGAAACCTTCCTGAAACCTTCCCCTTCCCTAAATATTCACGAAAACTTCCCAAAGCCTTCCTTTCCGAAACCTTCCCTTCCCTTCCCTTCCCTTCCCTTCCTTCCCTTCCTTCCCTTCCCTTCTTCCTTCATTTTCCTTTAACGTTAAACTTTGCCTTTTTCTGTTGTTTCTCCTCGGCCTTCTGTCTTCTCTGCTTTTCTTTTTCTCTTTTTTTTCTTCCTTTTTTCCCCTTTTTTCCCCATTTTTTCTTCATCAAACACACCTGTGAGGGTCTGCTCATTGCAGCTGGACTGTGCCTTTCCCAGATAAAGCCCTTACATTCAGTGTCTGCATCTGTAGCAGCCAATTTCACAGGCAGGAGAGACTTTACAGGGCCAGCTCCAGTCTCTTGCTTCTTTTCTTCTGCTTTTCTGAAGCTGCAGTACACAGGGGAGTTTCAGCTAATAAAATTTATTATATTTTCAGCATTTTATTGCCCCAGCAGCAGACCAGCATCTCCTTGTGCCGTGAGCTGTACAAATCTCTTACAGTCTGAGTACAAATTAACCTGGTTGCTCCCTGACCTTATTGGTGTTCTAAAGCTGGACTAGGAAAAAACAAAAGAGGTGAAAAAGTCTTGATTAGATCTTTTCTGTCCAAGAGGATCCAAACTTTCACAAGGATTACATATAAGGTAGGTTCAGACTGACTCTTTCAGAGGAGTTCAAGCTGTAAACCAAGGGAAAATACAGACAGAGACTGGGAAAATAAAGTAAATATTGCCAGCAGGAATATTTGCCTAAGCCCCAAGAAATTGCGTGGCTCACCAATTTCCAGTTTCACTCAATGTCTTTATTATGAATTCTTTAGTTTAATGGCTTCTACCAGGCAGTGACTGGTTTTAGCAAAATATTTCTGCCATACTTTTGTGGTCCCCCTCCTGATATTCCCTTTCAGCCTCAGTCCAAGATGCACAAAGCTCTAAAACATAAGAATTAATTCTGGCCAACTTTGCCATGTTATAACCTGCAGTCAAAGAAACTGAGAACTACTGAAAACAATGTTGCACAACTTGCCAGATATTTTTTATAACAAAATCAAATTGAGAATGCAAAGAAAAGCATCCACACTGGGATTTTCTTGGTTGCTGTTTTTCAGGGTTGGGGTTTTTTTTAGGTTTCCTTTTTGCATTTTTTTTTTAAGTCCCCCTGAAAGGGAGTGATAGCTTAGTCATACACAGTAGGCAGCAGAGCACTCTAAAGATAGGAAATGCTATTATTATTCAAATATATATTAGTTACCTTTCTATTCCTGACAAACAACTGTAATTTTACATTAATTCAGATATCTCAAAAGAAACCATAACATATATGCTTCCTAAAACAGCTAAGCATAAAGTCCTACTATATTTTCCAGGATGTTCAGATTCATTCACAGTGGGGACAAAAGGAAGAACAAAGAAGTTGCAATTTTGTTCTATTAGGATCCATATTGAGAGTTTGAGCTTTTGAACTTTTACAGCTACAACCAGACACATATATGAAACATTAGGTACTTTCATTTTTATATAGCCCTGTGACAATAGATATGGGCTTACTCTGCCTTATGTTACTTGTCTAGAAAGCAGTTACATGCCCTAAGCCAGACCACTGGCTTCTCTCTCTAGACAGTGAAAAAATAAAAATATTTTCAGAGGGGGGTTCTTCTCATCAGAATTTGAGTGAGTAAGATAACATAAATCACCTTCTGGAAGTAGCTTCTCTTTTCAACAAAGACAACATAGAGTATCTTAGAGAAAAAAACTATGGCAGGTTTAAAGCTGAGGAAGAGAAATTCTGCCCTTTTCAAGTGTATTTTAATAACTTAATTTTTCAAAATATTATTATTTATCCAATATTAAGTTAATAAGTTCAGAAATAAGTGGAATACTAGAATAAAATATTTCCCTAGCTCTAGCTCTTCCTTCATTATATTTATACTGCAGAAGACAAGCAGGGAGAACACAGAACAACCCACATGTTTTGACAGATGAAGTGTGTCCCTAATAGGAAAACTCCTAATGCACTACAGTTATTGTAGTAAAAGAATATCTCCATGTCAGGATTATGGACTGGAATAAGTGATAAGTAATGCAGATACATGAAGTAAAAAAATGGATCCTGTCCCAGGGAATTAAAAAATTATCAACAGACATCCATTTAGACATTAAAAGGAAAGCTGAAGTTGACTTTGATTGACACAGCAGAAGTACTGTATGTGTATGATAGATGGATACCACCTTTGCAAGGATCAGATGGATGTAACACAACCAGATGCAGCAAATAGACAGATACAGCTATTAGGAAGGACCGAGAGGTACAGATAGACAACTAATTAAAGTAGATGGACAGCCAGATAGTTAAAAGAAGAATAAGGATGTGACAAACAGACAGGTAGCTTGAAGGGACTTGGGCATAACATTTCATATCACCAGTTTATCTTTATCTGTCAAGTAGTATCCCATCTTTAAAGGACAGTTATTCCCCTTTTGTTCACTTACAGCTCATCTAGATCATCTGTTTATACAAACCTTGAATCAAACCTTCGTGCTCAGCTCTGACAAAATTACTGCAAGGATGACTTTGGCCCAGTTATGCAGTGCTCAAAATCAAAACGTTGTGTTTTGCTCAAGCATGACAGCAGGTGAGCCCAAGTGATGGTGATGAGGAAGGACAAAAAAGACAGCACACAGTGAACCCCCCTATTAGAAGTTTTTCAACTAAGTATTCATTTCACAGTAATATTTTTTCTTTAAATAAATCTGAGGCATCTTTATACCTTTAAGCTCAATAGTTTTCTGCATTAGCTTGATATGCATATCAAAATGTGCACTATTTCTTAAATTGGTAGATAGGGCAGGTTTGCCATTAACATTTATGCATTTAAGTTTCACAGTCGTGTGCTTGGAATACATTTCTCCTTCAAAGATTTGTACGGCTTTCAGCTTGTAATTTATTGCTGGGTATATTAGGTACACTGAGTCCTTCTGATTCACAGCTTTCTAATCGGCTATTTAGAGTTTACACCAAGCAGAAAATCAATGTATTCAATATGTAGTAGCTCTCTCGTTAACTCTAGTCATTTGCTTAAAGAGTAATGTTGAGCTGATAATTGAAATATGGTCTAAATCATGCATTTTAATTTAAAATAAAAAATCCTTGAAATATTATTAATTTAATCCTTTTTTTTCTCTCTCCTCTTTCCCCCTCTAAAGGACATATTTATTTCAGTCTCTGCTTTGGGGTCCTAAATCCATAGCTGACTAGGATTTCAGAATAATAACATTTTTTATTTCGTAGAGCATCCTACAGAAATCTTGAAACACTTTGTAAATATTCTGTTGAAAAACTGCCACTTCTGGGGTATGAAATATAGCATTTAGAAGCATCCAGGAACATCTTACAGCATTTCAGCACCAGATATAAAGAACATTCGATCCAAGGGAAGAGTAGAGATTGAGTTTATATAAGGCTGATTGTACAAAATTTTGGATAAGTTTACAGGGGGTGACACAGGCATTTTATTTGTTGATTGGGATTTTTTTGTTTGGTTGGTTTGGTTTATGTTCAGATTTCTTCTATTTTTCTTATGTTATTGTAACTTAAATATTTACATCCATGTATTGAGTTCTTGAGTAAGGAGTACAGTCAAACTGCAGGACTGGGTTCTGATGTGATACAAACTGGCACATTTTCTTTGAAGTTGAATGAACAATACTGTTTTGCAGAAAATCAGCAGTTGAAATTGTTTTGTTCAGGCTTGTTGCCTCAAGTTATGCAGATAAACTGTTCATTTTAGGTGCTAAAAAGAGGGGTTTGGGAACCAAATTAAAAGGTAAAAGTCTAGCTACAGATAGTCAGATAAGAAAATAGGGTTTATATTTAGTTAGAAAATAAAAGGAAACAAATATGTAGAAATAGGTAGGCATTTGTATGCATTCCACTATATTTTTATTTTTGTTATCTAGCAACAATTTGCTCTTATCTCTGAGGTTACATGTGATATTACACCTTGATTGTTGCTGTATTAACTGAAACAGGCACATCTGCCAGTTCCCCTGGATTTCACAGGCAGACAACTGCTCCAGAGCATCCTGAGTATAACTGCTCAAAAAAGAAGTATGTCTCTTTTTCATTAGTTTATTATATTTTTTTATTTGGAGATTTTTCCTTTTGGAACATTAGTATTTTTGTGTGATAAAGTTTGAAAGGTTGACTAAGCAGCAAAAAAAAAAAAAAATTGCATATTTTAAGAATTTGTATTTGATTTCTGAAAATAAAAGTTTGTAAGAATTCTTAGAAATTAAAATAACGTATCAAAAAATAATATGATAAAAAAAAATCTTATGATAAAAGCCTATTTCTTTCCTTAAAGGGAATTGTTTTTTCTTCCCCTAGTATGTTCCTAAATGCAACAGAAATGTGTTAATATTTCCCAGTTAGATACCACCTTAAGACTCCACTTAGATATTACCTGTGCCTGAGGATTAGTTCCAATCGATATTTCACATTCTATAAATACACACTATTTTTAGATTTATTTTGCCAGTTTTCTGGCCTGTTATTTTCCCCCATCCTTACCTACTTTCTTTCCTATGAAATGGCACACATCTCACAGCAATATTGCCAGCAGAAAGACGGCTCCACTGCCTCCTCCTCCTCTGTTCTCTCTGCCTCCCAGACTCACAGCCTTTTGCCTTCTCTTCTTGCAAAGAGCATCCTGAACTCCAGAAACTGAGCTTTCCCTCGTGCTGCTGAGGTCCTGACACTCAATCTGCATAGCTCTTATCTGTCCTGCACAGAAGGAGGGAGGGAGAGATGTGAGAGACTATTTGTTGCAGTTCAAAGCCACGTTTCTTTTATGTGGTGTTTTTCTCCCCCCTCCCCTTTTTTTTTTTTTTTTTTCATTCTTGTTCCCCCCACCCCAAGATAAATAGAGGTAGAAAGGACAAGTGGTTTTGATTAGCATTTAAAATGTTGTCAATTTTTAATGAAAGTGTAACCTCCAACCATCAACTTTGCACAAACTGGAGACAAGGTTGCAAAATGAATGCTAATATCCTTGGCAAGCTCTGGCTGGATTGCCCTTCTGTGAACTTCCCTTGTTGTTAATTTGTTATGTCAGCCCATATTAGCAGGTTTCGGAAGCTTAAACTGGCGAGAGTATCAGCCTTAAGGAGCCAGAGTACATAAGAGTTTGCTGTTACTGATATTATTATTTAGTTACACACAAAGCTTTGAGGTCTGGGTCCTTCAGCACTGTACATCCGGCAGACCTAAGTCTTGCCAGATGGTGCTTCCCCAAAGGGGCTTATCATTTAAGTGTAAAATGAGAGACTAGAAGTGAGGCTGGCAAAGGGAGGAGGTGGAGAAGTATGCAGGTGAGATAATTCTACGTGACACGAGTTAGTTACAGAAAGAAGAGACTACCGCTTTCTGCAGGCACTTGTGACTGGCTGCATAAGCGCCTCAGATGTATTTCTAACAAGCCATTGCCGTGTAGAGCGAAAGAAGAATTTGAAAGAACTGGTGACATGGCTTTGTAGGTATTCATGAAGATGTTCCCTGAGCACAGAGGGAGGAAATTGTAAATACGGTGTGGGAAAATTCGAGCAGTGGAGCAGCAAAGGTTGACAGTGCTGGCATTGCGCTGAATATTCCATTATACACGGAATATTCATTTTTTTTTTTTTTTTTATTGAGCTCCATGTGAAAAATCACTGGGTAAATTGCCTTTTACTGAGTGAATCACCTTTGTACTTGCCTGGAGTCTTTCTAATATATGAAATAGTCAGGCAACTTCGCAGAAAATTCTATTTAAAATGAATCAAACACAAATATTTTGCAAAGTAGCACAAACTGCATCTTTTCTTTACCCATGGAATTATATCAGTTGTTTATTTAATAGTGAGTGGAAAAAGTAAGAACAAAGTAGTGTATCATTCTATAAAATGAGCCATGAATGGGACTTCAGCTCCCTTGAAGATTATTCAGAACTTAAATATTATCAACTTGAATTCTACCTGTCCACACAGTTCATCACAGTGTTATCATTCTCACCTGTGTCATGTGTCTGCACAAGTGTACATGCTTATACATAGAGCCTTTTTTCTGTAAATACCTCACCCTAACTGCAGAAATACAGTCAGTGATGGTGTGTAGTGCAGTGGTTGTTTCACAGTGCAGATCACTGCTGCTTGGAGAAAGAGCAGAGAATAATTCTGTATCTAACTGAAAGATGAAAAGCCCAATTCTGCAGTCACTGAGGCCCATGAAGGCACCATCTAGGCCTCTGTTTCTTTTTCCTTGCCAAGAAAATATTACACCTGCACAAGTTGAAAGCACAGATCAGATATCAAATGAAAGTAAGAAAATGGGACCATTCTGCAGTCTGAATACATAGTCTGCAATGTTCTCTATGTAGTGTTTAAAGGACAGAGCCACTCATACTACCCAACATATGGCTTGTGTATATAATCACATACACCCTGGTAATTGATGCCTGTGTACCTGTCTGGATGAAGCATGAATGCATGACAGACTTTCACACTGAAGACGAAGGGAGAAAAAAAAAATTAAAAATAAAGGTCATGAAATTTGATCATCTCCATATTTAAGGTTACTCTAAGCAGTCTGCAAATAACAAGGTACTTTAATACCCTGCTTGCACTTTAGTCTCATTTAATATAAACCTATGAAAGATTATTCCTGAAGTCATTATCTTTAACTGTTGAGAGCATAGATCATGCCTAAGTGACTGAAGTGCCAGGAGAACTCTCAATGGGATACTGCTGAAGATCTGATATATGTCTTTTGGTCTCCATCGGAGTCAAATGACATGCAGAAGAAGAGCAATGATAACTTTGAAGAATGGGATGTGTTCCACAGGCAGCCGGGATCATGAGCCTACGGCGAGCTCGGGATGGCTGAGCGATATCGCGTAGAACGCTGCTGATTTCAGAGTGCTGTTAATGGAATGCTATAGGTGACTCCTTCTACCCATTAATCCTGTTTGCTTTGCAGATTGCCTTCAGGGTGGGGGTGAACTGAATCCTTATGCTTTGCACTGAGAATGACTGTAAAGGTCTGCTCATTTTGTCATGGTCCTGTTTGAGTGGGAATTCCCTGGGACAGCTGAGATGTAAGGAAAAAGAATCCAGCCAAATCTGTCTAAAGTGACTGAAATCTGGAGAGTAGAAAACTCACTAGGAACAGGACAGGAAATTCAGGTTTGAATGATAGGAGTTAGGAAGTCAGTAAGTTTGTGAGTGAGAAGGTGGAGAAAAGGGTGCTTATGAATGTGAAAGCGAGGTCTAACAAAAGAAAGAGATATTGACTGCATAATTGTAGCTCTGAGAAAGCCTGTACTTCACAAACAGAGAATCATGGCATAGTGGATGATAATGTCATTCACCTGGGTCAAGGAGGAAGTTTGACATCATTTTGAGGAACCCCTTGTGGACAACCTACATCCTTTACTGTGGTGAAGCAAATGACAGGAAACATCCATGGGTGCTTGTCTCAGCAGATTAGGGTACACCATAGACACTCAGAGGTGCCTGACAAAGAACAGTTTCCTCCAGATTCTTTGAAAGATATGAAATAAAACAAAATGAAATTCAGTATATGTATTATTCACAAGTTTGCTAAAGAATGAATTATTTTTTTGACCTTTTACTCCAGCTGTAATAACTGCAAAAGTTGTTGGAGACCTCAGGTTCTGAATTCTGTGCTTGTCTCTTCTGAGAGTTGCAACATAATTTAAAATGGTCACGACACTCTGTTTATCAGTTTGATTATCCCCAAAATACTTATAATGATACTTAGATTCTTCAAGGAGTCTTGTGAATTGAAGCCTGGAAAGGTCTTTGAGGTCTGGAAATGTAATATGCTGTCTCAATCCAACATATCATCATTCAATTACAGCTATTTTGTTCCCTTTGTACTCCTCTGCCAGCATTTTTCTGACTTTTCGCGTTGTTTGAAAGGGGTTTTTTTTGGGGGGGGGCAGGGAGGTTTGGTGGGGGCTCTTTTTGTTTGGTTGTTGCTTGGTTGGTTGTTTAAATGAACATATAAGTCCCACTTACATTTCCTCTAGTCACCCTCCTTTAGAGACTATTGAAGTATTTGATAAAATATTCTCTTAAGATACTGCACTTTTCTCTTTTTTCACATGAATTATACATAAAATGACCCTTGCAGTTGTAAATTTTTGCATCTAACTACTTGTTGTATGCATCAAATGAGTAAACCTTGGTTCTTTGGAAGAGAAAACAATGCCTGACAGAGCCTCACCTACTCTTACACTGCCTGTTCTTAAAATGTATGATAAATAGAATCATGGAATACCAGGTTGGATGGAACTTGGAAGATAATTTTGGCCAAACTGTCTTAGCAAAAGCACGACCTAGAGAAGATGATCTACCTCTCTGGCTAGCTGAGTCCTAAAAGTGTCCAGTGTTGAGGAATCCACCACTTCCCTGGCAAAATAATTTCAATGGCTGATTGTTCTCATTGTGGAAAGCCCCCCATCTTGTGTCTGGTTGGAATTTCCCTGGGATCAGTTGTACCCATTACCACTTATATTTTCCGTGTGACTGCTTGTAAAATGGAGTCTCCATCTTCCCTGTAGGTACCCTTTAAACACTGGAACTTTCTTTTCCTAGGTCTGAACAAACCCTGCTCTCTTGGCCTTTCCTTAGGTGGAAGGCAACCTAGATCTGTGCTCATCTTTGTCACCCTTCTCTGGAGGCTCACCAGTCTGCCCACATTTTTCTGTACTGGAGGCTGAAACAGAACACAGTATTCCAGGGGTGGCCTGATAAACACTGAACAGCGTGGGATAATGATTTCTTTATCTCTGCTGGGGACGCAGCTCAGCATCCTGACAGCTTTCCTTGCTGCTGTGGCACACTGTTCACTTCCACTTATCTTATTCACCTGGACCAGCAATCTCCTCTGCCACAGAGCTGCTTCCCAGCTTGGGAGATTCCAGTTTGTGTTACACTCAGGGATTATGTTTTCCCATGTGCAAGACCTTGTCACACTCCATAAGGCCCTTGTTAACAACCTCTTCCAGCTTACCCAGGCCATCCTGCAGGGTGGCTCTGCCTTACAAAGTGTTGGTTACGCTACTCAGTGTGGTGTCATTGGCAAACTTCGACAGGGAGCACTCAATCCTCATCTTCCACATCACTTGTGAAGCTACTGAAGTGTTGGGCCCAATATTGATCCCTGAGGGCCCCAGTTGTGACAGGCTGCCAGTTTAAGAATGAGCTGTTTGCCACCAGCCTCTGGGTGTAACCTCTCTGCCGTTTCCCACCCAACACACACACCCCTTGTCTTCATCAACACAGCAATTTCTCCAGGAGGGATTTGTGGGAAACCACTTGGAGAGGCTTTGAGAAATCCCAGTACACAATGTCCACTGTTCACCCCTCACCAGCTGAGAAGGGTATTTTGTCAGAAAAGACTATCAGGTTTGCCAAGCACAATTTTTAACTTCTCTGGAATTATAAATTTGCTAGCTGAGACACAGGATTAAGAACACAGAATCCCAGGGCATACTCTCCATTTAGTTATTTTCTTGCTGTGCATAGTCCAACAGATCACTTAATCTCTTTATACTTCATTTTAGCCACCTCTAATTATTATTATTAAATAGGTATTAAAAATATCCAGAGCTGCTGATCCTGGTAAGAGTCCTGTTGTTTTAGGTAGTATACAAAGATTTGGTGAGTGACTTCCTGAGGAGTTTGCTGGTTAAGAAACATGTCAAAGCAATGCCCAGGAGAGAGATGCTGTAATGCTTTTAATCTGTTCCAAGATTTTTAAATACATCAGGTTCTCCATAGATACAAAGCATTAATTTTCACACTAGAATGTATGTGCATAATGATAGATCCAGCATTTCACATTGCTCATAAAACAGACACGCATACATACACACATACTTCATCCTCCCCATGTTTTCTGAACATATTTCTACAATTGCATATAAATTTTCCCCTTGTTCTGTAATGATATGACAGTAAATGAATTACCATAAATAAACCAGACGTAGGGATTGGTGCATAAAGTTGTCCTAGCTTCATACAAGATCTGACCTTGGAACAAAGAATACTTTACATCCGTGATGATTCTATCTGCTGTTGATGAATCACAACTCCTGCTCATGTTTAATCACTGCTGACAGTAACAGCTGACAGCTAGTTAGGAAGAAAAAAGTCCTCAGCAACTAAATTCTTTTCCACAGAAGAAAATAATACTCTTTATATATGACTGGTTTTGCATACAGACAGAGTGATTGGAAGGATAATATGCAGATTTTATATACTAAATAAATGCCTTGCCTGCTTTCTCCCTTTAAATATAGCTGCATTTTTTAACTCATTTTCACTTTTCATTATGATTTCAGTACTGTCTTTGGAGATTTTTTGTTAGCTATGTCATCATTTTTGCTCAAGCAAAACAATTGAAATTTACTAGCAAAATTTAATGAAAGAATGTCGTTCTATTTTTGTATTTGGAGAAAATGTGGAATTTGTAGGGATACTTTTATTTACAGATCCCATTAATGATATTGTTGATAGGCAGTTTTTAGAGATGATGAAAGAAAGCTGTTGATATCAAAGGCAATTTTGTGTCTGGGTTTTTTAATCATTATGTTCTAGTGTATCAATTTACTTCCATTACTGGCACATGAAAATCAGTGGGACTGGAGGACTGTAGCCTTTATTTTGTGTGAGCAACAGCTATGACAGTTGGCTCTGCACTGTGAGATTGCATCTCTCAGCTGGAGAATTAAATTTCTCATGTCCAAGATTTCTTTACATTCACATTGTTTATGCGATGAGGGCAATTATTAACTTACTGGCCTCAGCATTTACAATGTGGGGGAAAAAAATCTGCAGGATTTTTTTATCACAGAAGGGTTTAATATAAAAGCAAAAAACAAAGGATAGATGGTGTATCTTTCAGTTAGTTCATTTCTAGCAGTCAGATAGCAGAATTTGGCCTGTCCTGCAGAATATGGGGCTGAATAATGAAGTCAACTGTTTAATGCTGCTGTGAATCACAGCATGACTGTTCACCTGGTATTTTTTTTTCTCATGTACAAAACAGACTGCAACTCTATAAAAATCATATTCAATGAAGAAAAGTCACACAGATAGCAAACTATTCCTCTTTTCCATGCTATTTGGCCCTAGGTACACTACTGGCTATGTTGACTACCATGCTACCATCACATATTTGAGAGGTCTTTGGAGCAGAGCTGCCACGCATACAGCTAGGTCAGTCGGAAAAGGGCTAGGATTTCTCTACATAGAAGGTCATGTAAACACAAACAATTATTATTCTGGCACAGGAAATAATAAAGGAGTCCCATTTTCACCAAAATTCAGTAACACAAGTGTTTCTGAAAAGAAATGACAAGGCTGTGCAGGTGCACAGGGCAAGTCCAAGAGGAACCAAAGTTTTCTGGGGGATGTTTAGAAGACACAGTGAAGCAGTAATGCTGATTTAATTTCTGTGCTTAGTCCTATACAGTTGACTAAAAAAAAAAAAACAACAAAATGTTTAAAATGAGCTCCTAGTGATGATTTTAAAATGTCATTATTAACTTTCAAACAAGAAACATAGGAAGTTTTGTGATCATATCTCATAACCTGACACATGGAAAAGATTATAACAGGAGATATCCCTTTATTAAAGATGGCAAACTACATCAATATTCTTAAAACTGTGAGCTGCATGAAAAAAAAAGCTTAAAATACAGAAAATTATATTTTTATTCGTTTAAAACTTAGAAATAATTTTTTTATTGTGTGAATTTCGACTGAATTTATTTTTCAAAATGGTTTTAAAAGAGGAAGTAGTTGGTAAATTCAACAGCTTCCTCCATGAACACAAAACAATTGCTTAAAATTACCTGAAGTCTGATAATCTGAAAAAATTCTATTTTCTATTGATAAGTATATCATCAGCAAGCTTGAGGTTTGTGTTTTTTTTTTTTTTTTGGAAGGTTTTTGGTGCTAATTTTGTAGCCTTTCATATATCTGTTAAGCTACAAATGAAAACAATATTGTATAGGATGGAAATCACTTTTGTCCAGCTTATTTCAAGTTGGTTTTGTTGGGATTTTTGTTATTGGTTTTTTGTTTGTTTGTTTTTTGTTTTGTTTTGTTTTGTTTTGTTTTTTTCTAACTCTGGTGAGCATTCTTATCCAGATGTTTCAGAGAGGTATATCAACAAGCCTGACTGACAAAGGTCACTTAAGTTACTCTTTTTCGACATAAGCTTTTCTTACTAGGAAATATAAAAAGGCATCTCCTCAGAATGGGCATAGTATAATGCAGATACCACGGATGGATGTCTGTGTGGGGGTGTAACAAGGTTCTTCTTTGATATTAGACATGGAAAGAATATTTGCAGGTGTAACAAAGAAATCCAAACCACTGGGGGCAATACCTGAGTTAAATGTATCTTTAGGATAACAAGGATAAGCTGATAAACATTATCTATTTGATTTCCTAAGTAAAATACAAGGTGGATAGGGGTACTAAAAACAAAGTCAAAATAAACCTTTCTGGTTTTTGCTCAGTTACTTATTAGAACTTACGTCCATCTTCTGCCACCCTTGGAGCCAGGTTATTAAAGAACTTTATCCTGGGCAGTGTTTCTACATCTGATCATTGGAACATGTGATACACTGGTTTCTGATGGAGGACAATTATACCTTACAATGACAGTAACAGCACTGAAGAGAATTGAATTTGTTGTATACTTGCAGGCAAGTTATTAATAGCAAATATATCTAAATAAAAATATTAATCCATTTTGTACTTTTGAGTAGCTAAACAAAATAGAAGGAAGACAGACAAGACAAAGAATTCCAGAAGGAAGGAAGGAATTCCGTAAGGAAGGAAAGGAAGGAAAGGAAGGAAAGGAAGGAAAGGAAGGAAAGGAAGGGAAGGAAGGAAAGGAAGGAAAGGAAGGAAAGGAAGGAAAGGAAGGAAGGGAAGGAATTCTGGAAGGAAGGGAAGGGAAGGTTTCGGGAAGGGAAGGTTTCGGGAAGGTTTCGGGAAGGTTTCGGGAAGGTTTCGGGAAGGTTTCGGGAAGGTTTCGGGAAGGT